>APFE031056407.1:755116-784602 GCA_000404065.3 Pinus taeda | reverse complement strand
AGCTCTAGTCCAAGGACTGTACAAGGCAATTGGATTAGATGTCAATTATATACAAGTCTTCGGAGATTCTGAGATTGTTATTAAACAGGTATGAAATACTATACATTATGTATCAGGTCATTTAAAACATTATCAATCTTTAGTGCAAGATCTGACTGAACATTTTATAGAATTTAATATTTCACCTATTCCCATACTCCAAAATGCTAGTACTGACCTCCTGGCTAATGTAGCTTCCAAGATCATTCCATCATAATACTATAGCCTAGACAAATTCTTAGTTGAATTGATCTTTACGCTCTCCATCCCTGATAATGTTACAAACTAGAGAATTTTCAACGATGATCTTGATATTGTAAGTTTCCTGACATCAGAAGGATCTCACACTAATTAGATAATGGATGAGGACCAACATGAACAACAGTTACAACAAGAAAGCACTAATAATGCTATAACAAAATTTGTAGTCAAGATGGAAGACCTATCTTATTTGAAAGACCATTTTAAAAGATCTACCAATTCAAAACTTCAGAGTTCAACTCTAAACTATGAATTAGTAAATCTAGGAACGGATACCAAGCCACAAAATATCAACCTAGGTCTTGGCCTAGCCCAAGAAGAAAAATTATCCTACATTCGGCTCCTAAAACAATACAAAAACGTCTTTGCCTGGAACTACGATGACCTTAAGACTTATGACACTTTGATTATTCAGCATACTATTCCAATGATAGCTGATGGAAAACCTATCCAGCAAAAGCTGAGAAAAATCCATCCTAATCTCAAAAGTCAGATTAATTCCAAGCTTAATAAATTATTGAAAGCCAAAATTATTTTTCCCATTAGACATTCTAGGTGGGTTTCCAATATGGTCCCAGTTAGAAAGAAAAACGGAGATATTAGGATTTGTATTTACTTTCGAAATGTTAACAAATCATGTCAAAAGGATAATTTTCCCCTGCCTCCTATGGAACAAATATTGCAAGCAGTTGCAGGATCAGAATTAATGTCCTTTTTAGATGGTTTCTCCAGCTACAACCAGGTCCTAGTCCATCCTGATGATCAGCTAAAAACCACATTCAGAACCAAATTGGGTACTTATGCATATCAAAAAATGTCGTTTGGTTTGATTAACATTTGCACCACATTTCAAAGGGCCATGGATATTGCATTTAAGGGATACGTAAACAAACCAATGGTGATTTACTTGGATGACATAACAGTATATTCTAAAAAACACGGTAATCACCTTAGAGACTTAAAGCAAATCTTCCAACGTTGCCAAAGGTATGGGATTTCACTTAACCCAAAAAACTCATTTTAGCATTAAGTGAAGGAAAACTTCTTGGATTTATAGTGTAAAAATTTGGAATCCATAATGATCCCGATAGAATTAAGGAAATTTCCAAAATATCCTTGCCACATAATAAGAAAGCCATGCAATCCTTCCTTAGGCAGATTAATTTTGTCAAAAGATTTGTTCCAGACTTCTTAAGGATTGTGTCACCATTACAAGAAATGATAGAAAAGAATTAACTTTTCAAGTGGGGCTAAGAAGAATATGAAGCGTTCAATCTGATTAAGCAAGTGATTATTAATTCCCCATCCTTAGTGACTCCAAATTTTTCCGATCCTTTTATTTTGTACACATTTGCCTCTGATAAGTCATATGTTGTGATACTCACTCAAGCCAATCAAGATAAGGCAGAAGCCCCAATTGCCTTCTTTAGTTCAAATCTGCAAGGGGCTGAATTAAATTATTCTGATATTGAGAAACAAGTTTATGTTGTTTTTAAAGCGATCAAATATTTTATACTCTTTCTTCTTAAAACCCATACAAAGATCATTGTATTGTTTCCAGCGGTAATAAATATTTAGTATAGAAAGATGTGGGTGAAAAGAGAGAAAATTGGGTCACTGCCTTACAAGAATACGACACTGAGATCAGGCCAACAAATATTGTAAAAGGTCAAGGCTTTTGCAAGATGTTGGCTAGAGCTTCATTTTTTTTTGAAATATCATCTTCAAATCAAGAGGTACAATTTATGAGGTAAGCCTAAGCGATATTGAATCGATATATGCTGATATCATATTTTATCTAAAGAATGGATATACTCCTTCAAATCTAGATTATACAAAGAAAAGTGCTTTAAGATTGAAGGCTAAGCAGTATCAACTTGTAAATGATGTACTTTTTAGGATGAATTATGATTTTGTTCTCCTTCGATGTGTTGAGAAATCTAAAGCTGAAAAGGTGTTGCATGAACTCCATGATGGACCAACAGATGGACATTATGCGGGAGATGCTACAACACATAAAATCTTGCGTGCATGATACTATTGGCCTACACTATTTAAAGATGCACATAGCTACGTAAGGAAATGTCAAGTTTGTCAAACTGCTGTCGAAAGACAAAAGAAACCATCATTGCCTTTGCAACAAGTCAATATAGATCAACCTTTTGATCAATGGGGGTTGGATATAATAGGTGAGATCGTTCCTCACTCTTCTAAACAACATAAGTATATCCTTATAGCTACAGATTATTTTACTAAATGGGTAGAAGTAGTTCCGCGCAAGAAAACCAATGCTGAACATATCATTGATTTCATAGATCAGTTCATAATCACTAGGTTTGGTTTACCCTCCACTTTAATGTTTGATAATGCATCATATTTTCCTGGCAATTCTATGAGTGAATTTGCACTTAAAAAAGGTTTTAAGCTTAAATATTCTGCCAATTATTACCCACAAGGGAACAGGTTGGCCAAATCAACAAATAAAAACTTAATCAGAATCATTAAGTGAACCATTGATCAAAATCATAAAAATTGGCAAAAATCTTTGATGTATGCTTTATGAGCAAACCGAATTACCCAAAAGGATTCCATTGGCACTTCTGCCTTTAATTTAGTTTATGGGAAAGAAGTAGTTCTCCCAATTCATCTAGCAATTCCTTCTTTGGCATTAGTTCAATTTATCGATGAAACATCAACTTCATCTTTACAGCTAAGACAATTTCAAATCCTTAAGCTAGAAGAGCAACGAGAACAAGCTAAAATCACACATGCTCATCATCAAGCATTAGTAAAGGCTTCCTTCAATTCAAGCATGGTATCTATAAAGGATTTTCAAATTGGAGATTTAGTTTTGAAATGAGATAAGGCTCATGAGGAAAAAGGCAAACATTCTAAATTCCAACGAATGTGGCTTGGCCCATTCCAAATTTTTGAAATCATAGGTCCATCCACTTTCATGTTGCAAGATTTAGTAGGGAAAAAGGAATCTTTGCCTGTTAATGGGTAGATCCTTAAAAAATACTTTCCATAGAAGATGAATTCTCCTATTTTTGTAAATTATTGTTTATAGCTTTACTTTGATAATAAAACAGGTTGTAAATGGTTAACTTTGGGAATTGACAAAAAATATTAGTGTTTCTTTTATATTTTGTTGTTCGCTTGTATAAATAGAATTGATTTGGAAAATTGATCATTATTATTGAAAATACAGTGAAATGCTATAAGCCTGAAAATGATACTAGTTTCAGCCTTACGATTTTTGATGAAAAACAACCTTAGGTGAGAATTTGTTTTATGTCAATCAATGAAAAGCATCAATAACAAAACAAAGATTCTCCGTAGAAAAGATGTTTCCAAAAACTCTATAATTATCATCCATAGCTATTCTTAAGGAACCAATGACTTCATCCCCACCTAGGGAATTACGAGTTTCAAGGAATAATCCAATGATACACTCTAAGCTTAAAGAATAAGAGGTCTCATCACGACCTGACTTATCATGAACATAGATATTATGACTTGTTGACATTGCCAAAACTACATACCACAACAGGGCAATGGCTCAAGATTGTTGCAATCAAAAGACAAGGGGTCTCATCACGAGCCAGCTTGTTCAGCAAAATTATAAATCAAGTGAATGGCACTATCATATTTTGGCTACCAAACCAAGACATTGTTCTTTAAGAATTAAAAGAAAACAAAAAAAAAAAAAGTGTGGATGTGGATTTATCTTTGAAAATTGTATATTTCTCCAATTAGGATACAGGATCATTGCTGGGTAACAGGTAACCATGTCGAGGCTATGAATGCCTACTGGCAGAAAAGGCTCTACCTACGATAAATGAGCATACTGAAAACTGGTCTACGAGAAGTCTTTGTTCTTATCTTTATAGACTAAGTAGTGGCTAACGTAAATACAATGACTAGCTTTGGGAAGTAAATAACCAGAGTTAACACAGAAGAAACAAACTACCATTGACAGCTAAAAGCATGATGTACTTTATATTTCTATAATAAAAATTGATTTTCCAAAAAACATTTTTGCTTTGGAATTTTAGAAAATTCAAAAGATAATCAGAGATAACTGGTTCTTCCTAGTGAATCGCCGATTGTTGTGGCCAGCAACAACCCCCCTTTTTATTTAGTTTCAGTAATAAAGCTTAATAAATGGGGACCCTTCTAAAAAATAAAAAAATAGCACTTATGTTTCCCTTTGAATAAAACATGCTATCATAAACTTAGGAAAACACCCGCTAAACCGAAAAAATTTAAGTTTTATTATAAGTTCTGAATAAAATCATTCTCTTAACAATAAAACATCGCATCGCAAAAGATAATGGAGGACATCATATAAACAAAATTCCAAAATTGAGAAAATGTGATGCAAGATTGTGCTCCTTAAAGACCCAGCTCGCATCACAGCTTTCATACGCCGCAAGTATCACCTAAGGTAAAATATCTCGATCCGATGATATCCGATAAGGCATCTCACAAATTGCATCTCGCAGACACATAAGGTGATAAATGATTGTTGACAAAATGGATTAGAGATATTTTGATCTATGATATTGCGAAGAAAATTGCAAAATCGCTTTGTCACGATCTACAGGGCTCATCGTTCAATAAAGTTTTTCTCGTAGTCTGATACCGAGTTATGGGAATTAATGTCAATTTAATGGTTATTTGACGGTCATTTATGAGGTAAGATTTAAATCTAATCGAAAGGTTATTTCAGATAGGGTGGTATATTTGATATGATTTTAAACTTAAAGAGCTTTTCTGTCACTTTGTCTCCTTCCTTAATTGTAAATTCGCAGGAGCGGCAAGCAGAGTAATATATGTAGCAGTGTGTAGAACATAATGGGAAAGAAGGGAAAAGCTCCGGTAGAAGAGGACAAAGAGATGACGCCCTTATACACAGACACCACCTATAACAAGGATGCCAGCATAAATACTTGGGAAGGCATGTATAGTCTGCTCGAAGAAGAAAAG
The DNA here is from genome assembly GCA_000404065.3 of Pinus taeda. Classification (NCBI taxonomy): domain Eukaryota; kingdom Viridiplantae; phylum Streptophyta; class Pinopsida; order Pinales; family Pinaceae; genus Pinus; species Pinus taeda. The sequence goes on along the minus strand of APFE031056407.1, from coordinate 779,310 downwards.
CTGAGAGTTATGGAGGTTAAAACAACAACAAACTCATGCGGGTCATCTGAGGCATCAAGCATTGAACTTACATGTTCATTCTTGTACTAAATAGCGGCAAGCCCAAATATTCTTCCATACACAGACATGGTCAAGTGGGTACTGGACAGTGCCGATATAATATATAAGCAATTCAAGACTTGAGGCCAAGACCTCATTGGGTCATTCGCTACACAAGATTGAAGGCTTATATATCATCTACCAGAGCCGCAGGCAACCTAGAACAAGTAGTTCGTAGAAAATTTTGCCAAGGAATACAAAGATTTGGTGGAGTGCACCAAGAACTGGTCACTAAGGGAAGAACCATTGAAAAAAAGGGCAAAGCATGCTAACCAAGGTCCTTCAAGACCGCGCAAGAGGTGAAAATAGCACCTGGGAAGCCTGGATCAGAAAAAGGAAGCAATCATCGCTGGAAAAAACCCTCAAAAAGGAAAGCCCCCAAGCATTTGGTCACATGTAAGCCAGAAAACCATGGGGAACAGTGCTAAAGGTTAAAGGAGTTACCCACGCCCCAAAACTGACAGTATTTATCAGGTGCACCCTTGGTGGTAAGCAGATTTGGCTAAAATCTAGAAATTCCATTTAGTGCCCGATGCATGGCAGCAGAAGAAGCAGCCACAGTGGCAAACAACATCATTGACTGTGTCAATGAAAACCTACACAGAGCAAATATCATTTCAGAGACTGCACCAGGATTTCTCCCAAAGGCACAGCAACTACACACAAGCTGGAGACAAAAAACTAAGGAAAGAGCAGAGTCCATTAAGAAGTTAACCAAGTTAAATTTGGAAACTTATTGGTAGTACTTGGTTAAACCGCACAGTCAATGCATGACTCTCAAATTCCTTACAAACTCTGCCGAGAAGATAGCACCAACACTTTCCGATTCTATTTTCGTAGGGCAACTAAAATCAGAGGTCGGCCAACCGACGCTCCTCAAGCCAATGCTGAATGCTTGCAACCACATAGAATAGATACATAGATAGTTAATTTCCAGATTTAGTTCTAGTTTTAGTTTTGATTTATTTTTGTCTTAGATGAGGACGGTCATTTAAACCCCCTCCTATATTTTCGTAATAAGCTATTTTTAGTATTTAGGAAGTAGTATTTTAACTCCTCTCATGCATTTAGAGAAGGGTCTTGAAATTTGTCAAAAACATTTCCTCAGAACATGCACTTTTGCACCCTCAGAGGAGGTTTTGATGAATGAATGGAACAAGATTTATTGATATATGTGTTTAATGTCTGCTACTGAAATGAACTTTTGTACTCGTAGTAGATGTTGAATTAGGAAGAGATAAATCTATATTGCTGAAGCTCATGAGTAGGACTTGTTATCAATGGTACTTTTATCTCTTAATGATTTTTGCTTATGTGTCCAAGTAATATTTTATGTTTATATGAAAGCTTGAATGTTTGAGTTATCATTTGGCACTTTTGTATAGTGATGACTATTCTGTTTATGCTCAATATATGAATGACTTATTATGCGATATGCTTCTCACAATTTTTTTGGCTAACTTTTTATACGAAACAATTCATTTTTATCGAATTCTTTTCTTATAGCGCTTGAATGATCTTTATTACTAATTGTTGCTTGAAATTATTTTAGATCGCATAAGTAAAAAAGTTGAATCTTGAGTTAGTTTTAGACTTAAATATTTATGTTCATTAGAAAACAACTGCATTTTTAAATTAGACTTAGATTAAAAGTATTTTACCTAGAAATCTTTAGAAAAAATAAATATTAATCAACACACACATATTGCGAAACTGGTCCCATTATCCCCAGTCGAACCCACCATCCCAAACGGAAAAGGAGATTCTTTCAAGGTTTGGACCAGGTGGGTATTCCCCTTGTTGTAGACCCAATTTTCAGGGCTTCAACAAGCTAATACCACCTATCTCAGAAAGGTTGTAGGGAATGTTACCCATCAATTGAATGAGGGTAACTCAAGTCATTTACATAATCTCTTTTATGTAGCTAATCACAAGAAGAACCTGGTGTCCATTTCAGCAAATGGAAGTCAAAGGTTCAGGGTGGCACTCATCAATGGAAAGATACATGTTTGAAAATAGATTTTTCAAAGATGTTTTTGAGTTCAAGGTTGTATCAAGTTGCAGGAAGTCCACTGGGGACCATGTCCATTGACACAACACCGGAGGTTTGTGAGTCATATGGTGATAGGGATGCCTGAATCCAAAAAAAGCATGAAGGTACATTGTCTGAGATGTACTGAAGGAAAATATTATAATGGGACCATTCCCCTCATGCCACAGGTCCACAAGTTCGGAACAACCCAAGGAGTTTGAGATTTATGATTGGGAATATCATGTATGAAGTTGGTAGAAAGCCCTCTATGGCTTGAAGCAGAACACCGTGGGCATAGTATGAGAGGATCAACAACTGTTTGATGAAGCTAAGATTCGCTAGGAGTGAAATAGATCAAAACCATCCAAAGGTTGTGGATGACGAACATCTCATACTGGCACTTATGTCTGACAGGTGTAGACCCTCTCATTTGTAGAAGACAGAGGGAGTTGGATTCCAAATGTGGAAAGATAAACTACAAGCCTGTGACTACCTAGAAGATCTTAACTTTCAGAAGTTATATGGTAGTGATGTCGGACCAGATTTGGGAAATGCCTCTGAGTTTCATAAACTCATTCACATTGATGCTCTTGGTGAACCTCTGTGCAGACATATGTTTTGTACTAAGTAGGGTGAGATCATATTGGTTGAGCTTCACTAGATTGGTGCCTAAAATCTTTTGAGATATGTTCAGGGCACAATCTCTCATGGATTGAGATGTACTGCCAGAAATATTTCAAATGCTGAGTGGGCAGGCAGAGTTGAGGATCACTAGAGCACTTCTTAGTGCTGGTTCTCCTTGGGATTTTCTTCGATATCTTGGATGAGCAGGAAGCAGAAGTCGGTGGCTTTGAGCACCACCGAGGCAGAGTATATTGCTACTAGCATGGCTACCTAAGAGGCATTTTGGTTACGAAAGCTCTTCAGTGATTTGTTTGGATACCACTATGTAGCCGGATGATCAATTCTCCTGTGAGGTCTGGATGATGTGTTCTCCATGACGACTATGTAGTAGGATTATTAGTTCTCCTGCGAGGTTTGGATGATGTGTTCTCCATGACAATTATGTAGCAGTATGATTAGCTCTCTTGTGAGGTCTAGATGATGTGTTCTCCATGATGATTATGTAGTAGGATGATTAGTTCTCCTATGAGGTCTGGTTGATGTGTTCCCTATGAAAACTATGTATCAGGATGATTAGTTCTCTTGTGAGGTCTAGATGATGTGTTCTCCATGATGATTATGTAGCAGGATGATTAGCTCTCCTGTGAGGCCTGGATGATGTGTTCTCCATGGCAGTTGTGTAGCAGGATGATTAGTTCTCCTATGAGGACAAGATTGATTAAGTTCTCCTGTCAAGGTATCCTACCCTTGCAGTCTGGGACTCATGGGAAGTACCTCTCATCTGATCAATGAGCAGGGAAATGAGGATAGGGACCATAGTAGTATTGATGGATGCATCACTGTATCTATCGTACTCCCTATGCTAGGATGACCTTCATTAATCTGGGATCAATGATATTGGTATGGGACTAGTTGTAGGAGTTGTACCTACTATGGCGCTGACTTTGAGTCAGTTGTGACTGGTCTGGGACCAGTGGTACATACTCTAAGACTAACTTCGAGTCAGTGGAGGATTGGTCTGGGACCAGTTAGAGTGGTACATACCATGATGCTGACTTTGGGTCAGTTGAGACTGGTCTGGGACTAGTGGTAGGATTGGTACCCACTATGATGCTGACTTTGGGTCACTTAATACTGGTCTGGGACCAGTGGTATGCACTCTGAGATTGACTTTGGGTTAGTGGAGAATGGTATGATACATTCTTGACCAATTATTCTTCTTCATAGTTTAGCAGAGCTAAGTTGAGCAGAGCAGAGCCAACAGAGTAGAGCAGAGACAACAGAGCTGAGAAGAGCTGAGTAGAGCTAGGCAGAGTAGTGCAGGGCACTGATGGCAGAGATAGATGGATCAATGGATGGAGTTCTCCCTAGTTGAGAGGGAGTGTTAAAATTGGAAACTAGGGCCAAACTCCATATGGGTCAACTTATTTATGGTAGCTAATAGTTTTATTGGATGCCTCTCATCGAGAGGTGTAGGGTTGATCTAAAGATCATCTGATTTCTATAAGTATTTATGGAGATATGAATTTATTTTGATTATGGAATTATTACCAAGTCGACCAGCAACTTATGTAGGCTTAAGAAGCCCAAACATCATGTCTATTCAACCTATACGTTTTTGGTATAAATAGAAGAGGATTTGATGTCATTTGTGACACACATTCTTGAGGTGATCTCCTCCTCTCCACGTTTTGGGTTTTTGGAGAAGGAGTGAGACACCAAGAGTAATATGCTAGCCTAGTGGTGATGCCCTAGCCATAGGTTGATCTACGCAGAAAAGAAAGTCTCAGAAGATTTATATGCTATCCAAAGTTGAAGTCTAGGAGGGTTCTTTATGCATCTAAAGGAGGCTCTTACATGTAGCAAAGGCGACGCCTTGTCCGCAATCCTTAATTCCCTAACTACAGGCCTGACCTGCTGCTCTTGAAGAGCCCTCATCCATAGTGCAAAAAGGATTATTCTAGTTGCAGTCAAGCCATGCCCTAACTATAGTCAAGGTTGTCAATGTGGTTAAGGAGAGGCCTAATATACGCTGCCAAATAAGCCTTATGAATAGGCCCTAACACGCTGTCATGAATCCTTATGAAGTAGTCCTAACACACTGTCCAAGGAGCCTTATGAACAGGCCCTAATACGTTGTCCAAGGAGCCTTATGAACATGCCCTAACACACTGTCAAGAAGGTACAAAATCCTTATACATTATGATGTCCAAGGAGCCTTATGAACAGGCCCTAACACGTTGTCCAAGAAGGGTACATGGACCAACATTCAAGGGTGATAGAGAGTAGCAAGGGCAGCTGCATAATGATGTTGGACATTAACAAGGCAAAAAACATAATGATGATGCACATTAGCAAGCACAGATGCATAATGATGATGCACATTAGCAAGGGCAGCTGCATAATGATGATGCACATTAGCAAGGGTAGCATCATAATGATGATGCACATTAGCAAGGGCAGCATAATGATGATGCACATTAGCAACATAATGCTGATGCACATTAGCAAGGGTAGCAGCATAATGATGATGCACATTAGCAAGGGCAACAACATGATGATGATGCACATTAGTATGGATAGCATGATGATGGATAAGATCATGGACATGGGCAGCATGATGTTGAATGAGATCATGGACATGAAGGGTAGCATGATGATAATCATGATTAGTGCAGCATGGTGCAGTATGCAGTGGTGCAACAAGAGGACCAAATGTAGCACAATGATAGGTGAAGGAGTCCCCTTGGAGAATCAGTTGAAGGAGAATTTCTTCGATTGATCTCATCGTTATACAACATTATCTATGCTAGATCTAGATAAGTCAAAGTGTTGACTTCTGTTGTAAATGTACTATCTCTCCCTCTCTCTCTTTCTCTGTTGAAATTTGAAGAACATAAAAGAAGAATTGGTAAAGGGTTTCCCCACATTATGGGGTTTGTCCCTGAATGGTGCCACATCTTGTGTCCTCTTGTCTTGTCTTGTCTTCTACGATTTATTTTTATGTTCTATTTGCGGTTTACGTTAATGTTGATGTGATTGCTAACTGTGAAAATTTAAATAAATTTCTCTAGCATAGAACATACCTAAAATTAAAACTGAGAGGATTTCCCCCAAAATGGAAATCCAAAATTAGTTCCATTTACAATAGGATGCTCCTTTAGCGAATATTGGCATGTACACAATGGCTTCTATCGAGATGGAGGAGATCAAGAAATAGGTGCAGAAATTTCTAAGTCAAGGGGTCATCAGACTGAGTTCTTCTCCATGCGGCTCATTGATCATGTTGGTGCCAAAGAAATATGGCACATAGAGAATGTGTGTAGACTACAGGGCTCTAAAAAAATTATGGTGAAGAATTGATACCCTCTCCCTCGCATTGAGGAATTCTTAGATTAGTTGAAAAATGTTGTACATTTTACAAAACTAGATTTTTGTAGTGGATATCACTAGGTTAGAGTTGCAGAACAAGACATTTGGAAGGCTTCATTCAAAACCAAAAAGGGGTTGTTCGAATGGATGGTGATGTCATTTATACTGTGCAATGCTCCAACCACGTTTCTGAGGATAATGAATGATCTATTTAGGCATTTTCTTGATAATTTTGTGCTTGTATATCTAGACGATATTCTTGTTTATAGTAGGACATGGGATGAACATGTATGTCATGTGAAGAAAGTGCTTGATGTTCTGAAAAATGAAAAATTGTATATAAAGCTGTCAAAGTGTGGGTTTGGAAGACCTCTCTGGTTTATTTAGGTCACATAGTTAGTAATGGGAAATTGAAAATATCTCTCTAAAGTAGATGTGATTATGAAATGGCCTGAGCCCTCAAATGTTACAGAGGTCCGAAGATTTTTTGGTGTGGTACAGTATTGGAGAAGTTTCATTGTGAAATTCTCTATTATTGCAGCACCCTTACATGCATTGACAAGTGTGAAGAAGGTCTTTTAGTGGGGAGGGAAGCAGCAAAAATCCTTCGACACGCTGAAAGCGAAGATCAACACACCACTAGTGCTAGCCTTACCAGACATTCACTAGCCTTTGGAGATTGAAATAGATTCCAGTGGATATGCCATGGGCATTGTATTGATGTAGCAAAAGAAACCTGTATGTTACCATTTAGAGACTTTCTCCCAGGTTGTTTTGAATTATCCCATGTACAAAAAGGAGTCATACACCTTGTTTCAAAGTGTAAAGAAGTGGAAACAATACCTTATTGGCAAGGAAACCATAATCCATATGAATCATCAGCCCTTACAGTACCTTCAGTCACAGACCAAGTTTCAACAAGCCCACCATTTCAGATGGATGGGATTCCTCTAGTAGTTTCATCTGGTAATAAAATACAAGAAGGGTGCCAACAATAAAGTAGCAGATATTCCTTCTTGCCCTTCTATTTTCGCATCTGTAGTTGTACAAAATGCTTCTTTATCATTAGAAATTTATGTTTAACAATATGCTAAGGATGATGATTTTAAATAGATTTATGAAAAAATGACTCATGCATCGCAGGTGGACAATTATTATTTGCAAGGAAAACTATTGTATCACCTTGGAAAACTATGTATGCCCATTGATGAAAGGGTACATGTAATCCGAGAGGATCATACCTCTCTTATGTCCGATCATTTTGGGGTTGAAAAACATTTATGTCATTTACAGAGCTTTTGTTTTTTGCTTCATATGAAAAACATTTTGAATCATTTTGTAAAGGTTTGTGTGTTGTGTTCTGTTTCAAAGCCCTCTAATAGAAAACTTGGGCTCTACACACCACTCCCTATTCGAGGTCAACCATGGGAAAGTGTGTCCATGGATTTTGTAGGTGGTTTTCCTATGTCTAGGAAAGGTCACGACTATTTGTATGTTGTCTTGTATCGTTTTAGTAAAATTTGTATTTTAATGCCTTGTAAAAATTAGGTCACTGCTAAGTAGACTGCTTATATTTTATTTAAACATGTATGGGTCCATTTTGGGTTTCCCGCATCTATTGTGTTAGATCGAGACTCTCGCTTTCTTGGATAGTTATGGACTATATTGTGGAGAACGATGGACACTAAGATGAAAATAAGTATAACATTTCATCCACAAACTGATGGGTAGACAGAGGTCCTCAACCACACTATGGTACACTTGTTATGAGGATATTGTGGAAAAAATCCCCAAGTTGTGGATTGAGCAATTTCCTTATGTGCAACATGCATACAATCGAGTAGCACATTCATCCACACAGAGCTCACTGTTTGAGACATGTTTTGGTTACCTACCAAGGGATCCCTTAGACATGGTCTTTGGGAAATATGAGGGTAGAAATGGACGAGATGATAGGGATAAGTCACAAAAGTTTATTCAACGGATATAGGTGATTCATCAAGAAGTGCAAGAGTAGTTGGAGAAGATTAAGGCTCGGTATAAATATATACATGATAAGCACCAAGTTGACCATAAGTTTCATGTTGGGGACAAGGTATGGCTCGACATAAGAAAGGATAAATGAAGGGAGAAGAGAAGAAATTGAGACCCATTTGATATGGTCCCTTCACCATATTTGCAAAGATTGGAGACAATGATTTTCGTCTTGACTCGCCTACTTATATGCAAATGTACTCAGTAGTAAATGTTGAAAACCTAGAGCGTTATGAACCTCCATTGACTATGGATACCAAAGAGGTTGCACAGATTCCTACAGTGGATGATTTTGCACCAGAGTATCTAGACAAGTTCCCCAGAGATATCATACTCAATAGGAAAACCAGAACTTCACGACGGGGAGAAGTGGAGTACATTCATGTGGGCTTCAAAGGAATGCATTCGAGTAAAGCTTGGTGGATGGAGAAAGAAAAAGTGAGGGAGAAATTTCCTCACTTTCCAATTAGATGAAAAGGCTTTTGGCAGTCCAAAAGCCCTTGGTGGGGAGGATTAATTTAGGTGGATCTCTAAAAAGTACCAATGGCATGGTAAGAAGGCTCAAAACATAAAGTGGAAGAATCTAGATAAATTGAGCATTCGATCGAAGTGCGTGTCATCCTGATTCCAAAGATGTGAACGAAACTCGAATTTGAGCTCATATGAAGAAGTTATAGCATGTCAAAGTTTAGGTTTGACTTGGACAGGTGGCAAGAGAAGATGATGTGGTAGAAATCTTAGCAAATGGGGAACCACCAAGTGGTAGGTCACAATTGGTCTCACATTTCAAAAATCACAGAAGGAAGAGGTCTGCGGTTAAGGAAATTGATCCCAGCACTATTGGGTTGTGATTTGCGATATTTCAATCGCAAATTGTAGGTGGGTCAATGGTAAAGAATTGGCCCCCAATAGGATCAGGGTGTGACATGATAAAACACATATCGCACGTCGCAAGTAACTACATTATAGAATCAGCCTCGACAGGATCAGATTGCGATTACGATCACATATTGTATATCACACAATGTAGTATCCCAATAATGACTACCACCCCAGTTTCGTCGATTTCAATTTTCAATGGGGTTTTCGGATCTGATATATATTATATTGCAGCTGACATTTATCGACGTGTCCGCCTTTATCACTTTTTTCTCATCACTTAATGTAAAGGCATAGGACTGTCCATCGATTTAAAAAAAAAAAAACGTTGTTTCTCTATATTAAAACCACCGAGTTAAGGATTAATGTTTGGTTAAGAGGTTTTTATATTTTTAAACAGGTTATTACCTACATGCTATTCCAGGTCTAAGATCCTTGATCTAAAAAAAATGCATGCCTGCTATATTTTCATTTGTTAGGAATTCCCAGGATTGAGGATTTAGTCGATCCAGCATATATAACAGATTGTATACAAAGGAAAAAGGGAGATACTAGAACAATAGGTCAGAACACATTGCTTGAAACAATAACCTGACCTAGCAGAAGGACGAAACCTCACCTTCAGCAGCAGGGAGGTTCAGATAGGGTGCAGAAGCTTCATTTCTCTGAATTGGGTGTTCAGATAAGCAATTTTGCACAGTTGTTCACCTGTGTTTTAGTGGTACTGTCTATTTCTGAAGCTTGGATATCCATCATTCATCCATGTTCCAACTTGTAGGTATACGAATTGTCAATTAATGTTGCTTCCACTTTATCTCTTTTTATGCCACTTAATGAATGAAGGCCTCTTCACTATTGAGCAGGGCCTGAATACGTAGTCCAATTTGGATGAACTTCGCAATAAAATATTTTTGTCATGGTTTGATGCTTATCTTGTTATTTCCACATGGTTTTATATGCTTTTAAGTTCCATGGTTAATAAGCTTTGTTTCATGTAATGTTGATGCATCTATAAGTAAAATATCTTGGATCATTACTATAGACAAATCCAAATTTTCCAAGATCAGGGGAACTATTACAGGAAAAGACTTCATTGAAGGTTTAACTTTTGATTTATTAGTTAAGCATGAGATAAATCATTTGTTTATAATTAAGCCCACTTTTTAGAAATATACTAAAGTGGATGAAAAATTTAGAAAGTTAATTAATATTCCACTCTAGATCAAGAGATATGGGAAAATTATTGGAAATAATACTAGAGGGGGGGGGGGGGGGGGGGGGTGGGGGGGGGGGGTGAATTAGTATTATCAAATCAATAATTTTTCATTTCCCAAATAGATTTATATACGCTCCTTCTGTGAAGTGAACTAGCATGTACACGCTACTATGATTAGTGAAACCAACATATACCCAGAGAACTTATGATTTACTTAATTTATCATGTGTTGATCTATAACCAGTGCATCAATAACTTATTAAGCACTGCAGTAAAAACGGAATAAACCATCACACATAAGCAACACACATGAACACCAATTTCTAAGGTGGAAACCCAATGTGGGTGAAAACCACTTGTTGTTGTTGTCTTTTAATAATAAGAAAATCTATTTACAATCTTGTATTGGGGCAAACTCATACCAGTATGCAGGCATCCACCTATAGAAGGCTGCAACCTTCTCTCGTTTTCCACCTTCTACTGGAAGGGAGCTACAACCCCCTAGCTCTTGTACTAGCCAATGTGTTTACTAGTACGTAGGCGCCAGCCTACACAAGGCTATGAGCTTCTCTCTTCCTCCAGGGACCACGTTTCATAAATTTTCAGACTAGATGCTCCTAGTACACAACAATACACATGAAGGCCTCGTTTCATCAAATTTTCATACTAGACCCATCAGAAACTTTGAAACTCAAACTGCATCAACCAACAATTAGTTAATCTTAACAATCAAATCATTGTCACTAGAACACTATGCTGAACCCAAAAACCTGCATCATCTTTTATAACAAGCTACAACCTCAAAATCCATGCATCAGAATGTATATGCTACTTTATTGAACCCGACCTTTATGTATACACTACTTTCTTTAATCAAGCCTATGTATACCTTCAAACCTACTAAAACATAAAACTTTTGAATCAAGTCTGTACCAACCAGCAATATATTGAACATCTACCATCAATTTACAGAGCCTCACATAGGCAGTAACAAAGATCACCCTTCTCACTTATACAATCAATCAATCAGATATCAAACTCCTTATGCATTCAATTTTACATTCAGATCTAAGAAGACTTCATTGACATATAGCAGTAAAACGACAATACTCATCAAATGGATCAGTAATCTTTAAACAACATAATTTTCTTTTGCATATGCTACTTGGAAGAGCCAAACCGCCATGTACAACTTCACCGAAGTGAACCAGTGTACAGATCTGCAAATATTAACTCATAACTTCGTTGCTATTCTAGACTTTAGACAAACCCAGATAATGGCATTCAAAGAATAAAATAGGTGTACACAATTATATCTAGCCCAACTAATATCAGATCATTCAATGATAAGTCATTTCAAGTCTCATGATCCTGATCTAACATTGAATTCAAGGTGCACAAAATAATTTAGATCAAATCACCAACATAGCCCTTGCAACATAAAATATACTTCAGATAGAAATATTCCATAGAAACCCTTTTCACTTGCACACCTTGGCCTTATGATCTTCTCCTCCTTATAAAGTTTTAGGCCTTTCTCATTACCTCAGACCAAAACTACTTAGGAACCGTGGTATTCTTAGGCAGGATCAAATAGCCATTACTCTGATTAATATTGTGGGCTAATACCATGGTATTTACCCCTGGTATTCTCTACTCTTGAAATTCCTTAATTTTCCAACTTGTACACGCTTTTCCTCTTGTGGGAGTGCGTGTATACATATTCACGCTTTATGTTCTGTGGACTTGCATGTATACATTGTTTTGAATAAGTGGACTTGCGTATACATCTTAAACTGCTTTTCTCCATCCGTTATCTTCAACTTCTTCATTCTGATTAGTAGACTTTAGTTCCATCTTCCTATTCTTCTGTACCAATGCCCTGTTACATCTAAATGGATCTATTACACTGTGGGTTTCCTTTCATCAAAACTAAACTGACCTATGAGTGATTTTCCATCAAGGAAAACACTTGTATCATAATGCCAACTCTGCCCCTTTGGACTTGATGGAAACCATGTTGGTGTTGATTACTACAAGCTATAGAGATTGTTAGAGATAACAAGCAACACCAAAATAATCTCCCCCTTTGACATCAAGGGTAAAGGGTAGACCAAGTTATTCTCCCCCTTTGATATACATTATGTTGTCCATGCTCCCCTTGAGTACATGCTGAGTCTGCAGAGATATGTTTCAAAAGAGTAACATGAATCTATAACTCAACTAAGTGAGTATCACCTCCCTATGACCAAGGACTCATACATACATCAATCACCCAACCAAGTGGGGATACACCATATTTGACTCATCCACCCAGCCAAGTGGGGATATACCAATTGTTTATACACGATAGAAATATAGCAATTATTACATCATCCATCCCATGAAAAGTGGGGATACAAATTACATCATATGTCTAATACGAATTATTGAAATATTGATTGTGACAGAAGAAGTCATATCACACCCTAGATCTTTAGATGACTTATGCAACAAATGATATAAGTATCTGAAGCCATAGCTAAACTCAACAACCATGATGCTAGCAATGCTGAATGCGAGTGAAGGATAATGCTCCCCCTGAACCTAAGTTACCTATGCATTGTCAACAAGTCATTCATCAAGGCATCTTTGTCAGTCAGATAAAAATCAATGAACAAAGCATATCGTCAGACTGTAATCATCAATATCAAATAGAGCACCCATATGAGAGTCTAACCCACTGTTTTTCTGTCATAAAAACATATACGCTCCATCAGCCATCGAAACTCGCGTGTATATGCGACTATACTTCATGAAACCTATGTATAATAACCTACCTCTGAAAACTGGATTTAATAGTAGGATGATGTTGCAGCTACTCCCAGATTTTGTCTGAGATGTTCAGATGTTTCTTTGGGAAGCAGTTTAGTAAATATATCAACAACTTATCCTTTGGAGGGAACATACTCCAGTTTAGCCTTTTGTTCAAGCACTTGTTCTCGTAGAAAATGGTACTTAATGGGTATCTGCTTGGTCTTAGAGTGCATGATATGATTTTTTGAAATACTGATGGCACTTGTATTATCACATAGAATGGAGATGGGTGGATTACATGTGATCTAAATGTATTGCAATGTTTGCATCATCCGAAGTAGTTGTGTGCACAAATATGCAGCAAACACATATTTGGCTTTAGATGTATATAAGGAAATTGAAGTTTTCTTCTTGTTGAACCATGACACTAACCGAGAACCCATATAAAATGTGCCTCCATTAGTGCTCTTTTTATCATCAACATTTCCTTCCAATCTGCATTTGTATATGCATCAAGAGTAAGGTTTGTATCTTTAGGATACCATACTCCAAAGTACCGAGTTCCTTGAAGATATTTGAAAATTCTTTTAACTTCCTGGAGATGTGATTCCTTTGGATTTTCTTGGAACCTTCCAACAATTCCTACTGCATGCATGATATCAGGTTTGGTACCTACTAGATAAACCAAGATTCCAATCATATATCTGTAAGTCAGTTGGTTTACTGCTGGTGAATCATTATTAGAACTGAGATTGCATCCTATTACCATTAGAGCACATACTAGTTTATAATCTTCCATTCCGTACTTCTTCAAGATATGCTTGAGATATTTAGTTTGTTAAATAAAAATACCATATTTTGTTTGTTGTACTTGTAGACCAAGAAAATAAGTAAGTTCACCAAGTAAGGACATTTCAAATTCTTGCTGCATTCCTGAAGAAAAATTCTGAATCATGGATTCTTCGTTGCTACCAAAGATGATATCATCAACATAAACAACAATAATTAACAATTTATGATTTTCAACCTTTCTATATAGATTTCTATTTTCAGAACCTTTTGCGAAACCTTCTTGTTGTAGATATTTGTCAAGGTGGTAATACCAAGTCCTTAGAGCCTGTTTCAGACCATAGAGAGCCTTTTTAAGCTTGCATATGAGTTTTTCTTCATTTCCAAGAAAGAATCCTTCTAGTTGTTCAATATAAACTTCCTCTTATAAATCTACATCAAGGAAGGTTGATTTTACATCCATTTGATATACTTTGAATTTTCGAAAACTAGAAAGAGCAAGAAACATCATTATGGCTTCAAGTTTGGCAACAGGTGCAAAAGTTTCTTCAAAATCTATACCTTATTTTTTAGCATACCCTTTACAAACAAGTCTGGCCTTGTTTCTAATAACTTCTCCATTTTCATTCATCTTGTTCTTAAATATCCATTTTGTTCCTATAACATTTTTATCATGAGGTCCGAGAACTAACTCCCAAGTATCATTCTTTTCAATTTGGTCAAGTTCTTCATCCACGACCTTGGCCCAACATTTATCTTTACATGCTTCATTTACATTCTGAGGTTCAGTGGAGGATAGTAATGTTACATAGCTTGAGATCCCTATAAGAGTTATTCTTGTATGCACACCAACCCCCTTTTCTCCTAGAATTTGAGATTCTGGATGATTCTTCTGAACATACCTGGATGGAGTCTTTTCCTTATCTGTTGTATCTTATTATGGTGATTCATTGGTTTCTTCTTCTATATCATTTTGATTTGATGTGGGAAAGAATTCCTCAAATTCCTCACTGTCATACTCCTTTGTTGATTTCATTTGCTCCAGATTTCTTCATGCTTCATCAATTACAAAACCAATGCTTTCAACCATTTTCCGAAGTCTTTTATTATAACATTTGTATCCTTTACTTTTGGATGAATAACCAAGAAGAATTCCTTCATCTGCCCTAGATTCAAACTTACCACTTTTTTCATCAGTCCTTTTGATGAAACATTTGCTTCCAAACACTCTAAAGTGTTTTACAGTAGGAGGTTTACCATACCAAAGTTCATATGGAGTTTGATTGATATTTATCCCAACATTTGCTTTGTTGAGAATAGTCATGGTAGTAAATGCAGCTTCACCCCAGAAGGTTGCAGGAGCTCCAGATTCATTAAGAGTTGCTTGAGCCATTTTTTGAATTGTTATGTTCATTCTTTCCACCACGCCATTTTTCCAAGGAGTTCTTGCGATGGATAATTTCTTCTTTATTCCATGTTGTTCACAAAATTCAAAGAATTCGTCTAATATGAATTCTCCCCCTCGATCAGATCTGAGACATTTTATTTTTCGACCTAATTCATTTTCAACTCAATCTTTGAAGGCTTTAAACTTTTCAAATGCTTCATCTTTCTACTTTATTAGACCTATCCAACACATCCTGGAAAAATCATCAATAAATAAAATAAATTATTCTTCTCCACAAGGTGAATTTTTCCTTATTGGTCCACATAATCAATATGGATGAGTTCAAGAGGCTTACTTGTTGATCTTCTGTTTTCATTGAAGTGAACTCTACTTTTCTTACCAACTTGACATGGTTTACATATGGTATTTCCTGGGATATTGATATCTGGAAGATGATGAACTGCCTTGAGCCTACATGATTTTCTTATTTGAGAAAATCTTAGATGTCCCAATATTCTATGCCATATCCAGTTTTCATCGATTTTTCTTAGATAGCATTTTTGTTGTCCTCCATTGAGTATGTATAAGTTGTTTCGGGTTCTTCTTCCTTTGATCACGGTCTTTCCTGTATCAAGCTCACAAACCACACATCCGTTTAATCGAAACACAACTTCATTTCCTTGATCACACATTTGATTGATATCAATAGGTTATGATTTAAACCATCGACATACATGACATTTTCCACTTTAACCTTTTCTTTCAAGAAGACTAAACCTTTACGTTTAATGATCGCTAAAGTGTCATTTCCAAATGAGACATTATTTCCCTTTTCTATAGAATTATATGAATGAAGTTTCTCTTTATCAGTTGTCATGTGTTTGGAACACCCATTGTCGATGTAGCATTGATTTTCTCGTCCTTCTGCATACAGAGCTATGCCACATCTTTATGATTGAGATTCATTCTTTCTCCATAACTTGGGATTTAAAGATGTTTGCTCCTTTTGAAGCGATGGCCGAAATTTTCTCCTACATTCAGATTCTTCATGACCAAATTTGTTACAAATCAAACATTCTACTTCATTTTCAAGAGAAAAGTTATATAGGAACTTTTCTTGATTCTTGTTACACTCCTTTGATTTCGTGCTTCTCTAGTCATGATGTTTTTGCAAGAAACACATTGAGAAGCCTTATGCCCAAAGTTATGACATGAAAAACATTTCCCATTAAAGAAGTTTTTGTGATCATAGAATCTTTTTCCATTATTTCCCTGTTGGTTGAAGCTTCTATTGATATTCATTCTTATGATGTAGGAAAGTGTTCCCTCTTCGGACAGAGACAACCCCTCTAGCCCTAGAGTGGGTCTAGACATAGCAAAGACAAACCAACAATTGATTTCCTTAAATAGTCATCGTCAGAGGCCTACCTCAAACTGGTGGTTGATGAAGTTCCATTGCGTTGTTCCAACTTTCATTTCCTTCTCCTTAATGAGCAATCAACCTAAAACAACACAAGAAAACAATAGAGCACGTAACCGAGAAACAATAATGATCTATTTACTCATAAAGTCAAGAAATCATGAGCTATCAAGAAAATTACATACAAGACATAGGGAATCATCATTGATTGTATTAATAATAAATCAAGAGAAAAGCTTATAACCAAGTCTTGACATCATAAGCCTTCTCGGAGTGTCCAGCCAGTATGTTTCTTCAAACATTCACTCCCAAGGATGCGTCTCCCAACTAAACTATATCTCTCTCTCACTCATAAGCTTTAATACAAAGTTAATGGCACTCCACAACCTCTTACAAACTATAAGCAATCATACACTTGTCACACTCACACCAAAGCTATCTATCAAACTCAAAAGCACTAGCAACACTATGCAACCAAAAAAAACTCCTAACTAAATAACTAGCCAACTGATAGCAATGCTAAGTGATTTTATAGGAGAAGCAGTCTCCATGAAATGAGGGAGAGGGAGCTCATCCTCAAGGAAGGTAGCAGAAAAGATAGAACTACCATTCCAGAGGGGGAAGGGCAACCCAAACTGACCCAACAACCAGGTCTAGAGACATCCAAAAGGACAAATGTTGGAACAAATTTTCCCAATCTGGATCGTTGCTAGTCGTAAACTCAGTCTCCACGACGACATCGCTAGGAGGCAATACACGCAAACCCATCGTCGCGATATATAGCTCATAGCCTCACACCGAGCCTAAAAATCTGACCGTTATGTGAAACAGATGCACAGCTGTGACGGAGTCGCGATGAGACCATTTATGACATGGGATCGTCACGCATATTAAGGATTTAATCGCGACGAGGCAGAAACTTAGGGAATGAGGGTCAATTTACAGCATTAGAGAGAATTTTCTTAGTCTTCTTATATTGGTGGGAAGATATGAACATGTTTATTTGACACATGACACAACAGAGGGACTGAGATGAGGACGGTGACAAATTATTGTGTAACAGATGCCCCCTAAAGCATGAAGCTCGGGAGAGTGGGAGGGGTGAAATGCTTTATGAAACTGTCTGAACTGGAATACTGCCTCGAAGAACCTGTAGGTGCAAGTACAACTGATATCTCTGATAGTGAAACACATGTATTCTAGGCATAGGCACAGCCATCCAAAAGACATATGAAACCTGGTCTGTGGTATGGATGTAGCCACCCAGTTGAAAAGAGCACGATAATGATAAAGGTATGGTTGCAGCCATCCATGAGAACTCAGGTATGGTCGCAGCCATCCATCAAAGATTCATGTATGTAATCATGAACCAATCCACGCAGCTCGAACATATGTAATCTTAGTCCAGGGTCTTGAAACCCAACCGATCATAATACAAATTCTAACATGCGAACAAATGTGTTGATGTCGAGCATGATAGAAAGTTGCTTGATTACTGGTCATTGATGAAAACCGTTAACGAGTATGAGAGAAACCACCAGTAATGCCAATGGATCTGAAGGTACTGCCCAGTACAATCCACTAGTGGGAAAAACGAGCTGAATTCAAACATTCGTGGAATCACCCAATCAAATACCAATGATGGAAGTCTATCATCAGGCATGAAGAACTTGCCATTGAGGCATGCAAGCTCCAAGGTACCAAAGGGGATCTCTAGACTAATCTCCTAAATAATGGGCTGGCGTTGACAGGAGACGATTCGTCACAGTAGGTCCACAATGTTCCCCCCATCAACTATACGAGATAAAGAACAAGTTGTAGATGGTGAAACAGAGTATCCAAGGAGGAGGTAAGGGTGTTGTTTCCCATAAAACTAGTGTCTTTCCGATCTGCTAGTCCCACTAAGATGGGTAGCTATCTTAGAAACAAACAATCAAAGCAATTTGTGATTTCATTTATGTGTGATAGACAAGAGAGAAGCAAAGAAGGCCAACCTGGATCTTCTTCTTGATTCCTTGCTTGATTCCTCTCTCCCTTGATGGGATTTTCAACCCTTCTCCTACTTGTCCCGCTTCAAAGAATACCTATAGAGAAAAAGTAACAAAAAACTATCAAAGCATCTCGATCTCTAATACCATAAACAATGCAGAATTAGAAATACATTGACCATACAATTGCATTCACAAATACACAATTATATGGATGAAAACTAAAATAACTTTATTAATAGTAGAAGAAAGGATTACAACCCAGCTGTCTGATCCAACATCATCCTCCCAGCATCAAAGCCCTCTTCACCTCATGAAAAGCAAGATCACCCAACAATACAATGCTCTTTCTCAAAGACAAACCAACAACACTTCTTTACAAATTATAGAGTTCCAGCCTCTAGATCTCTCATATGAGGGATCCATTTATAGATATTTGTAGAGGTGTGAGTCAGCTCTTGGTTTTTTATTAGTGTCACTTCAATTGTAGTTCTTAGTTTCACTTGGAGATTTCTTGGATATCTTACTCATCCCTGGGTGAATTCAGAGAGGCAAGTGTCATAGAGGAAGTTTCTAGAAGATTCCATGAGCATCCACTTAGCAAACTGCCTCAGACATTTGTCCATTCCCACTCATCGCACCCCACAGAAGGCTCTTTCAGTATGCATCACACATAGCTAGTGTAGGAGCTAGTATGCATCACACCTTGATCAAGGAGCAGTCAATATGGTCCAGTTTTGGCCAGTTCTGAGTGGTTTTTCAAGCGGAACTTTTGGGAAATGATGTAATCAGCTGACCATGATCCTTTAGGGTCTAAAACAACACTTTTAGGGGTTAAAGAGCCCTTGGTTTATTGACATATATGAATAGGGTTGCAGTGCCCAAATATGTCTATAATAGTTGCCCCTTAAAGCATGAGGTCGTAAATCTTCTGATGTCGGGTGAAATGCTTTATCATGAGGATCCAAGGTATTCGATCTGGAAGGTGACCTGTATAAAATACAATACAATACATCATCATCATTTTATTTTCATAATCTAGCTGAGGTGGGCATTCCCATGATCAGCTTTATAAATTCATTTTCATGTACATAGGACAGATAATTGTCTGTTATTGTAGAATGGTGATTCTTTGTATTTAGATTCATCATCCCTTAGCTTGGATGATCATCTATGTAGCTTCAGTGTACATTTGATGTCTTTATATTCCTGGATATATCGTAGCCCGGATGGATGAAACTAGATCCAGGGTCTTCAAACTCGTTCAATCTTTGCCCGATGTACAAGTCGATCCATGTGAAAAGATGGCTTGAAGTCCAACACGGAAAGACATTGCCTGATTACCAACCAATGATGTGTGTTGTTAACAAGCACAAGAGTGATCACTGATAATGATAATGAATCTCAAGGTACTACAGTACAATTCACGTGGTGTGAATATATGATCTGACATCGAGCACCATGTAAAAATCTTTCGATCAAATTCCATTGATGAAAACTTGTCACTAGAAGTGAGAAACTTGCCATTGAGGCATGCAAGCTTCAAAGTACTGAAAGGGTTGTTCCTAAGTCAACTTCTTGGATAATAAGCTGATGTCGACAAGAAGTGACCCATCGTAGGAGGGCCTTAATGCATCCCACATCTACGACACAAAATGAAGCAAATGATTTTCTGGAGGTGAAAATGATGATGATACAAGGTTCAGGAATGGTGGTCATGAAAAATGGAGGGCGAAGGTATTGCAGTGGATGAGGCGTTAGCTGGGTGGTGAACTCTCTGAATGACTTCTCTTGAACATGTCGGCGACGTTGAGATGGATTGGTAGCGTTAACCCCAAAATATGGATGGTGTGGAGGACCAATGGTGATATGACTGGTGAACGGAATAACCCAACCCGACTCAATCATGGTGATGGAGTGAAAGTGTCATGTTCAAGAGCGACCTGCTACCAATGAAGTTCTTCAAGTTTTCTTCCCTTTCTCCCCAGTCCTTGTTGACCAGTACCTCTTTATTTTCTTCAAGCTTGAGGAGGATAACATATGTTTGTTCTATAATTTGCCCTTCGGGAAAACTTGTTGCTATGTTTTGGTGAGCCCAGCGACAGTGAGACTCATTCTTGTCCAGGTGGACAAGTTTATCACTATTGCTTTAACAAGTTTAACGATAAGGATAACTCGGTCCTTTTCATGTTTAGAGAGTTTGAAAAAGGACAAAAAGGAAACTCCAGTAGTCATTTTTCGTAGCATAATCCCTTAAGTCTGAAAAAGTATAAAATAATATGAAAGGGATGACTTTTATATCTCTTTAGCAAGACGAAAAAGACAAGCACACGATCTTTTTGTGGGATGATCCCTCAGGTCCAAAATATTAAAATGTAGAGGAGGGATGGCACTTCCCCTTAATTTAACGAGCTAGAAAGGCCATTATCTTGGCAATCTTTTCATATTTAACGAGTCTAAAAACAGCTTTAAAGAAACTCGTTTTTGAGGAACAAGTGATGTTTTTAGGTAGCAGCTGGTTCCAGGTAAGTTTGGAACTTCTCAAAACATGGCAGTGTGAAGAGGGTGGCTAACAGAATCACTCATCAGAATTGTTCCTCGAAATGGTAAACAATCAAGTGGAAGCATATGATCGGCCAAAATAATGGAGGTGATGGTAAGAACACAACCAAGGCTTGAAAGGCTAATAGCATGGCAATCACAAAGGTCGTTTACTGAAGGCGGGTTTATTTTTTAATGAGCTTGAACATTGCGATAACATATTCTCAGTGGCGGGTTTATTTTTTAATGATCTTGAACCTTGCGGAAACATTGCTCATACCAGTCGTTTAAAGATGCCTCTCATTGGTAGGTTTATTTCTTATTGAGCTTGAACTCTACGATAACATGTGCTCATTGCCTTTTTATGTAGGCTAGAAATGAACAAACTACAAGGCTAACTACACTAAAATCCAAGGAATTACTGAGGTCAGGTAGGATAGTTTTGTCTTTCGTCTAGACAAAGCACTTCCTTTGGTCCATCTGGTGTATAGACATTTTTGGACCAACTACTTAACCTAAGGAGTTTACACTGAAAAGATAAAAAGCTAAAAATGCTAAAAGCTAAAAAAATAAATTGTTCATTTTTCACTTGCATAAAAAGGGTTGCATGCCCCCAGGTACTGAGAAGACGATAGTTTCTAGGTCACCGTATGGAAGTACCTACGGTTAGGCAGGATTGTTTCTGTCGGTGGTTAGAAAAAAAACACTTCCTTGGCTCTGCCCATCGAAATAGACAAAGGTGAATCGTGTGAGCTTCCAATCACATAACCTATGAGGAAATAACTATTTCAGACCGATCCCATAACCTACAAGGAAATGTTGTTTCAAACCAATCATATAACCTACAAGGAAATCTATCTTTTCAACTGGGTTTGCCTGCCGAAGTAGACCAGTGTGTGTGCCCCCTAAGCTTCATTACATTCACCAGACTACTCGCAGAAATTAGGTGGATGAAATGAAAATTGAAGAGACATTCTTGACGAGAAGAGACCATTCAGGGATGATGTTTGACTTGTAGTTGGGTTTGAATCAGGAAATGAAAGCTGGTCGATAAGCTATACCATTTCACCTTCAGGCGGGAAACACATCACTCGAAAGAGTGTGGAAACAATAGCTTCCATGCTATAAACATAGTCACACCCAAGGAGTAGATTGTAATCTAATGGCCCTTAGACTACCATCACGTTCAAGTGAACAATTTTCCTTTTCAAAGTTATTGGCAACTTCAGAAGGATCCCTAGTGGTCGACTGGTTCCTTTGTTAAAGGCTGGCAATTTTTTTTTCTCACACAGAAGCGATGGTGAACCAAGCACTTTCCAGGTAGTTGAGGAAAGGATACTCACTGAAGCCCCTTCATCTATAATAGTGCTAGACATGATCATTTTGTAAACTTGTACGATGATCTAGAATGGTACATTAGATGGAAGGCGGGGTCTCGCTAGTGTCATGCGGAATGAGTTATATTTGCGGACAAATCTAACCTCCCTAGGAGTCTAAGACTCTCTAGTGACAAACAAACCAAACAAGAGCTATCCTTCTCTAGATACACATCATTCTACGAGAATTCAAATGTTTTCGATCTTACCTTAGGTTCCACGCTTGTTGTAGCAGTCCAGCCTTGCTGATCCAGATGAGCTCCTCCTTCACTTTCAGACCTGCATACACTAACAAAGCAAACGATTACATAGCATCTAAATATTCATCATAAAATAAAGCATATCTATCATATTGACCAAGGAATACATGAAAAAATTCATTAACAAATCATTGAGAAGAATGGACTTATTTGTATTAAATAATCAAAGGAACCATTACAACCTGAGCCTTGGTGTTGTGCAAGCTCCTCCCAGGATCCAGCAAGAGATTTCCTCTACTTTGACAAGCTCACCCACTCCCACTATGGCAACAAGGAAGGATAGTGATCTCTCCTCACAAGTCAACAATGGAAGTCCTAATTCCAGCAGCATTTACCCTTTAAAATGTTCAGCTTTCAACCTCCCCTCCTTTGGCCCAATGCCTGTATTTATAGTATTCTAGAAGAGGTTATTCAGTTCCAACATCAATGGGATACTCCCTCTTTTGGATGGGGTAGCTCCTCTCTTGATGGGATAAGCTCCTCTATCATAGGGGTGCATGAACCACCTGGAGGCGCTCAATACACGTCAAGAACTCTTCTAGAAGGCTCTAGAAGTGACCACAAGTAACTTTTTAAAGATGAAACTTGCGCCTTTTGACCTTTACAGGGGTACGCACCCAAGCTTTAGCATACAGAGCGTATAAATACGCAGGTAAAGTGTATTTGGGGTGCGTACACGCAGGCAAGGTAGAGAGAACCTGCGTACCTAGAGATAAACATGTTTTCAAGTGACTTTCTCTCTTTTGAAGTTTTGACATGAATAGCAGAGGTATGGGGCTTGACAAAGAGGACAATATGGCTATTGATGGGGCCATATAACTGCAGATGGTCAAGGCGACAAAATTCAGTGTAACAGATTGCCCCCTAAAGTACGAAGCCTGTAATAGATAAGGGTATTAAGTCATATAAGAAGGGTGAAGTGCTTTATCATTTCGAGGATCATCTTGTGGATAGCCCGGTTGGAACCTGCAATTTTCAACACAAAATACATGTATAATATTATATCATACTGAGGTAGGCATTCCCATACTCAGATCAAAAACTTTAACTATTGGACTAACTATTCTGGTACAAGAATGATTTCATAATACATCATAATCATAGACTCTCGTAGATACAGTATGGACGCAGCCATCTGTTTATGATTGGTCTACAACATAATGAATACAAAACTCCTCGCAGCCTGGATGGTGGAAACTAGATCCAGGGTCTTCATTTCTGTTCCCCGAATTGGTACGATTCTAGCCATGTGAATGAATGAGTCGATGTCGAACATGGTAAAAACCACTTGATTACCAGTCAATGATGTAAACTGTTAACAAGTGTGGGAGAGACCACCAGTAATGTCAATGGTTCTCAAAGTACCCAGCACAATCCATGA
>APFE031056407.1:705303-745055 GCA_000404065.3 Pinus taeda | reverse complement strand
CTGGGGTTGACCTTGAGGAAGGTATTGTCCCGTAGGGACATACTGTCCTTGAGGTTGCCCCCCAGACACAAACTGATCACCTTGGGGTTGCCCCCCAGGCAAATATGAAGTACCCTGAGGTTGCCCCCCAGGCGGATAAGAAGTACCTTGAGGCTGCCCCCCAGGCGGTAACTGACTGCCTTGAGGTTGACCCGACATCATGAGAATTCCTTCAGCACTCAACTGACTACTGCCACTACTTCCAGTTAATAATTTCTGTTCGTAGGGACGAGGAATGCTCCTGAAAAAGTACCAGAAACAGACTGATACCCAACGGGAACAGACGGACCGCCGTATAAATAGGCGTCTGGAGATGACGGACTCGACATATATGCAGGAGGAGTAAAAATCCTAGGTGAAAAAGGAAAACGATGTGGAGATAAACCGACTGAGTTGTCCAAGAAGTTGGTCAACGAAAGATACCAAGTGGTAGCTCGAGGAGGACTGTAAAATATAGATTCACTCTCTCTGAGATCAAGAGAAAGTATATCGTCCTCAAGAGATGAAGCGCGATCCGGTTCTGGGGTAATTTCTTCAATAGAAATCAAACCAGAGGGGAGATCTTCAGTAACGACTCTTTCTACTCTGGGTGAACTGGGTCCACTAGAAGATGGAGTAACAGGTTTGGATATTTGAGGATCTTCACTTATAGCACTGGTAGATGCAACTCTACTAGTAAGTTCAGAAACCTCAATTGCTTCAGGATCGTACTCTTCTTCAGGTGAAAGGAATCTAGTGCCACCAGGAGAAACAAGAAGTTTTAATCCTTCGTAACGAGGCCGAATTTCTCCGGGAGGTTCACCACGTAATCTACGGGCTTGCCTCAATGGATCGGCCACAGAAATAACTTCAGGAGACTCGCCCCGAAGTCTACGAGAGCGTCTCGGTGGTTCAGCCACAGCTAAAGATTTTAACTACTACACACAAAATCAAAGTAAAATCTCAAGAAAAACACCTAAGGTCACTAAAGAAAACCAATCAATTTTGAAACATACGCCTAAAGAATATAGGGCGTCAAACCAAACACAAACAGTAGCTTCCGGACCAAAAACACTAGTTGGTGATGAAATCCAACCTCGTAGGATTCAGTACAGAAAGAGCGGGTGGAACAGTTACCCCGGCAAACCTGCTTAATGAATAGACTGGACCAAGTTCCTCCACTTTAACCGTCTCGAGTGAAGTGAACCCCCCAGAAAATCCAAGTGAGTCTAGCCGACGTCTGCCCCAGGTACAGTGGGATCTTCCCACCACCGTCACCTTGGGTAGAATCCTAGGATTATGGCCACTAAGGTTACCAACAGCAACAAATATATCTGGGGGAACAGTCTAAACTCCGACAGCACGCAAGGGCAGAGTAACAAGCTCAATCCCCTTTCCGGCTCCTTGACATGGTTAATCCAAGGTTTACCGATAAGTGATCCCCAGGCTCCTCTACAAGAGGTATACCGTTTGTAATGCGTACGTGTCTGGCGTCGTCCCCAACGAGGGAGGATTGATCCCCTCACTGGTTCGGACACGAGCTCGTGCTTCTCCTTTAAGAGGAGCTTTCCCAGAATACAAATGTAACAATTGGATTTATTCTATCTCAAGATAAGCTAACTATTTGTTTTAATAGTCTTGGAGAGTTAAGTACTCACCTATTCCAAGACACTAGCCTAATCTATGTTGGTGCTTCAGAGCCCTAGAAAAATAAAAATTTCTATGTTGATTTTAATTAAAGCGTTGATTTTAATGGTTCATCTTTTAGGACAAAGGTGATGGAGATGAAACTCGATGATATGTAGACTCGACTCCAAATCTCTGAAAATGCACTTAAGATGATTCGATAACTTTTCTTTTCAATGAAAATCCTATTTAAGAGAGTTGAGAGAATGCAATTTTTCAATAAACACAACTTCTTAAAAGACGATCAAAGAAATGAATTCCTTTATCTTTCAACACACGCAAAACAAGACCACTTTCTACTTGACGAAAAAATCCTTTTCTCTTTCAAAACGTCAAATGTTACTCTAAAAGCAAATGTCGCAAAGGAGATCGTTGATATTTTCCTATCTAGCGAAAAGCATATAAAACTAATCTAATCAAAGCAAAATCAAGATCTATGCAATTTATGAAAAATCACTCAAAAAGCGAAACAAAGGAAATGAATCTAACTTTTCTTAACAACTTAATCTAAGAAGTAAAAGCTTACTAGGATGATTCTTGGGGAGTTTTACTTGGAAATGATCGATCCAAGGACTAGTTTATGCAGAATCATGAACTAATCAAAACAAAACGCAATCTCTTTTTGTTCTTTTATAAAATGAAATTCGCAACTTTAAATGACAAGCTTATTGAAATTTTGCAAAAGAGACAACACAAAGGTAGGTTGCTCACGAGGGAAGATTTTGCAACTGGCCCGACTCCTAAGAAGATCAACAAAACCAGAGAGATCTAAGGCTTTATGACTTCTAAACCCAAAGTCACTACAGGACCAATTATAAAAACCAAACCCTAAGGCAAAAATCTCAAGGAATCTCACTAAAACTATCAATACTAATGGAAAAAGTACAGGTGAAGATTTCTGATAGTTAACAGAGGTTCTGGGCAGAAAAAAAAACTAAGAAAAACAAATTCAAAAGGGAAAAACTGATAAAAAAAAGGAAATTTTCTAAATTTTACCAGGGTACGCAGGCAACCTGTTTAACCAGGTGCGTGGCCGCTCTGTGTGCACAGATACAGTGCGCACAAGTACGCATTGTGCCTAACTCAGAGGGTGCGTACTTCTGTTAAAACAAAGAAAAGCTAAGATCTAAACTGACCCTAAGCTAAGCCACCCAAAAACAGAGTTTTAAACAACCAAAAAGCAAAAGAAATCAGACTCTTTTCAGGTCAAAGAAATGATTAAAGGAAAAATCAAACCCAACAATGGATTCCCCAGCGGAGTCGCCAATTTGTCACACGGAATGAGTTATATTTGCGGACAAATCCAACCTCCCTAGGAGTCTAAGACTCTCTAATGACAAACAAACCAAACAAGAGCTATCCTTCTCTAGATACACATCATTCTACGAGAATTCAAATTTTTTCGATCTTACCTTAGGTCCCACGCTTGTTGTAGCAGTCCAGCCTTGCTGATCCAGATGAGCTCCTCCTTCACTTTCAGACCTGCATACACTAACAAAGCAAACGATTACATAGCATCTAAATATTCATCATAAAATAAAGCATATCTATCATATTGACCAAGGAATACATGAAATAATTCATTAACAAATCATTGAGAAGAATGGACTTATTTGTATTAAATAATCAAAGGAACCATTACAACCTGAGCCTTGGTGTTGTGCAAGCTCCTCCCAGGGTCCAGCAAGAGATTTCCTCTACTTTGACAAGCTCACCCACTCCCACTATGGCAACAAGGAAGGATAGTGATCTCTCCTCACAAGTCAACAAATGGAAGTCCTAATTCCAGGAGCATTTACCCTATAGAATGTTCAGCTTTCAACCTCCCCTCCTTTGGCCCAATGCCTGTATTTATAGTATTCTAGAAGAGGTTATTTAGTTCCAACATCAATGGGATACTCCCTCTTTTGGATGGGGTAGCTACTCTCTTGATGGGATAAGCTCCTCTATCATAGGGGTGCATGAACCACCTGGAGGCGCTCAATACACGTCAAAAACTCTTCTAGAAGGCTCTAGAAGTGACCACAAGTAACTTTTTAAAGATGAAACTTGCGCCTTTTGACCTTTACAGGGGTACGCACCCAAGCTTTAGCATACAGAGCGTATAAATACGCTGGTACAGTGTATTTGGGGTGCGTACACGCAGGCAAGGTAGAGAGAACCTGTGTACCCAGAGATAAACATGTTTTCAAGTGACTTTCTCTCTTTTGAAGTCTTGACATGAAGAGCAGAGGTATGGGGCTTGACAAAGAGGACAATATGGCTATTGATAGGGCCATATAGACTGCAGATAGTCAAGGTGACAAATTTCAGTGTAACAGCTAGTTGATTCCATTCGAAGGAAATGACTAGACTACTTGGAGGGGGTACCGAATAAATGGCTGGATAAAGCCCTTGAATTGGGGGGCTTTCCTCCTGTTGTAAAGGAATGGGTGGATTGCCCCCAAGTTCGTCAGACTCTATATTAACAAAAAGAATTTGGACAGTATTATTCTCATTCTCTTTGGAAATTGTGTCGTATGAAGGTGGACCTTCTGAAGGCAAGATTGGGTCGACTACCATCTCGACTTGTTGACTTTGGTCCAGTATGGACTCAGAAGGTTTACTTTCAATGATAGGCACTTCGACCGATGATTGAGTTACATCAGTCGGGTTTTCAACTAGCTGTGGACTTGGTAAGAGTTTCTTGTATCCAGGTGGGAGTCGTTGTGGTGAAGTAGGACAGTTATCCAAGACACTATTGGCTTCATCCATAAAAGGACAATGGTGAAGAGCATGATGACCCTCACATAACCTACATGGAAATATGACCTTTCCTTTTTGTCCATTGACTTCATTTTCACTAGTTGATGGTGTGCTGTCAACATGGTTTCCAGAGGTTGATGACATCGTACGGTGCAAACGGGGAGACCATTCTCTCAAGATCCGCGAAATGCAAGGAAAATCTCGATGAAGGTGGTACCCCTTGAAAATTATGCATGGAGATCTGTGCTTGGAAAGCTTGGTGTGCAGATTTTCACTAGATGATTCATGGTTGCCCCTCTGCTTAACTAACTTCTTCTTCTCCTTCCCTTTCTTCTTCTTCTCAGCCATTTGGTTTTTAGTATCACTAGTTTCACCAAGCGAAGAGAAAGAAGGGGAGGGAGAAACAAACGAAAAACAAGGTGAAGGGACAACCTCAGTATCATCTGGTTGCTAATTTGATTGTTGAGGAATCGTAGTATTTTGAATGACAGAGGTTGAGAATAGCCATACTGGCAGGCCAATTGTGATTCTTGGAAGGGACAATGTGGCCATATATGGAGCACCAATATCTCTCCAAGAAGAGAAAGGACTAGGATTCCCCCCAGTAGGGATTCCTTGATTGGTGGACTCCATTACCTCAACCTAAGATCAACGAAGGAATAGGGATGTTATTCTGAATTAAATAAATTTTAATGACGCTTTGACACAACTTTTCTTTTTCAATTTTTAAGAGTCGAGAAAAAGCTAAAGATGACTCTAGTCGCCTTCGATTTTTAATGACCCTGAAGTGACAAGTGCTCAGATTGACCTTTTCTTTTAAGGAGTTGAAAAGGAATGAAAGTGACTACTCTAGAAATCAGGGATTACCAAACCAATCACAAAACTGCAAAATACACCTTGGTGGTAAATTAAAGAGAAATTACCAAGGATTTATGTATGGCAATCAATCTTCCAGAATGTTGTGTTCAGTGCATGGTGATCGATAGGGCGGCAGACACGGCTTCCTATGGATAAAGGATATCAGCCTATTGTGGTCTCCCAATATATACTCAACGGTACGAGGAGTACAAGTCCGTACTTGCACTTGTCATATCAAAGAGGAGGAATCACCCAACCTTCGATGAAAATGATAGTTACCAAGTTTGACGATGCCAGAATACATCTCTAGCCTAGACCTCTAGATGTGTTGCGTTAGGTTCCAAAGCGTTGTTATGTTCATTGAGATTTATTTTAGAGTTGATCTTGTTTAGAAGTTTCTCTTTCAAGGTTCACCACACGATGTAGATGTAAAATTCCTAAATATGCAATCTAAAATGATAAATAGTCGTTTATTTTCTTTTAGCAATGAAAATCTTAGCTACTAAGGAAAGAAGATAACGATTCTTTCAACAGAGAGTAGAGAGCACACACTAAATGCACTTTTCCTAAATAATTTTCCACATGCAGTCTAATTGCAAATGCAAATGCATGTATTTGTTTTTCATTTCCTTAATGTGAGAATGCCAAAAAGGAAAACTAAGTACAGATCTGAACTATTTTCTTCAAAGCGACATTTCGACAATTTCTTTTCAAAATGAAAGGAAGACTTAAACGGCACTTTTCAATTTCGAATAGAAAACTGCTTTCGACACTTCAAATATTAACAATTCAAATCAAATACAATGGCAAAAGTACAATTGATTATCTAGAAGAGGAAGACTATGACACTCTTCTTTTTGACTCAAAATGACAGTTACGAAACTTCTTTGCGTCAAAAATAATAGTTTGATTAAGCTACTTTTGGCAAAGAAGGATTGCAAATGATAGATAAATACATAAAAACATTTACAAATCCCTATCAATGGAGGCTGAACAATGTAAAAGAAAGAAGCTTCAACAATGAGATATTGATCGCAAGCAGCAAAACAACTGAATAGAGCTGAAAACAAGGAGGAAAAAAACAACTTTCAAAGAGGGAAATAGTATCACTCATTCATCGCACCTATCCTTTAGGGAAACAGGGATGCATCTCAGCTGCAACACACGGGAGCTGTGATGCATATAGGCTGGTAGTTATAGATAGTGCGATGGGCTAGGGAGCAAAACTGAGTTGGGTTTTTGCTCAAAATTTGCAGCTAAGTTCAGTGATTTAAGCTGAGCTATGATAGGCAGTAAAAAAAAAGTACAGGGGTATGATCTTAGGAGGTTATTCAGCTACCACAATGGTGCTTAGGATGCTTTTAAGTCAGATGTTTAGTTCATAAACTAGCCCAAAGATTGACTGAAGCAGCATTCATCTACTTTGCAGTTGCATAGCAAAAGCAGTTCGAAGGCTATCTAGCTAACTTCAGGCTCCGTCTGTAGTTTACAAATCAAAGAGCAATAACAAACAAATAAACTATTCGTTCCCCAGTGGAGTTGCCATTTTTTTCTAGGAAAACTAGTGTCTTTTTGATCTGCTAGTCCCACTAAGATGGGTCTCTATCTTAGAAACAAATAATCAAAGAAATTTGTGATTTCCTTTATGTATGATAGATAAGAGAGAAGCAAAGAAGGCCAACCTAGATCTTTCGCTTGACTCCTTTCTTGATTCCTCTCTCCCTCGATGGGATTTGCAACCCTTCTCCTACATGTCCCACTTCAGAGAATACCTGTAGAGACAAAGTAACAAAATATCATCAAAGCATCTCGATCTATAATACCATAAACAATGCAGAATCAGAAATACATTGGCCATACAATTGCATTCACAAATAAAAATATTCACAGATACATGATTATATGGAGGAAAACTCAAATAACTTTATTATAAGTAGAAGAGAGGATTACACCCCAACTATCTAATTCAACATCATCCTCCCAACATTAAAGCCCTCTTCACCTCATGAAAAGCAAGATCACTCAACAATACAATGCTCTTTCTCAAAGACAAACCAATAGCAATTCTTTACAAATTACAAAGTTCCAGCCTCTAGATCTCTCAGATGAGGGATCCATTTATAGATATTTGTAAAGGTGTGCCAGCTCTGGGTTTTTTATTAGTGTACTTCACTTGTAGTTCTTAGTTCCATTTGGAGATTTCATGGATCTCTTACTCATCCCTGGGTGAATTCAGAGAGGCAAATGTCATAGAGGAAGTTTCTAGAAGATTCCATGAGCATCCACTTAGCAAACTGCCTCAGACATTTGTTCATTCTTGCTCATCGCACCCCACAGAAGGCTCTTTCAGTATGCATTGCACCTGGCTAGTGTAGGAGCGAGTATGCATCGCACCTTGATCAAGGAGCAGTCAGTATGGTCCAGTTTTGGCCAGTTCTTAGTGGTTTTTCAGGCGGAACTTCTAGCAAATGATGTAATCAGTTGACGATGATCCTTTAGGGTCTGAAACAAAAATTTTAGCTATTAAAGAGCCCTTGTTTTATCGACATATATGATTGGGGTTGTAGTGCCCAAATATGTCTATAACAGGTGTGAACTGCAGAAGGATTATACTCTTGAACATATCGGCGACACGACTCTAGAATGTGGCAGCATTTTGGTACCAAGGGATCAGAGGCTTGGTGGAGACAACATGGATTAGATGGAATGAGGCAAAATGGCAACCCAAAACCCTAGAAGGCCAAATGACGATGTGTGGATTTCCCAACCCGACAAGAAGCAAAAGTGTCAATGTTCAAGAGTGACTAGCTGCCGTAGGTAACCAATGATGACTTCCAAATTTTTCCCCCACCATTGCTAGCGAGTACCCCAATTATTTTTGAAAACAAGCTTGAAGGGGATAGAATATGCTTGTAATATAAGTTCGACCTTCAGACGAATCCAACCTAGTAATAATTTAACGAGCGCTAGGGAGGAGAAGCTCGAGTCTCGTCATGGTGATGAGTCCAATGTTGTCAAGGTTTAACGAGTCTGACATAGGTAAAACTCAGAGTCTTTTTCATGTTTAGAGAGTTTGAAAAAGACACGGAAAAGAAAACTCTAGGGGGTCCATTTTTGTAAATTTGTGTCCCTTGCGCCCGAAAAAGTATAAAATAATACTCCAGAGAACTGCTTGACCATTACAATAAAGGAGTACTTTTCATAATTAATGGCTACGATCCAAAAAAGTAAAAAAGCGATCGAAGGCATGTTGTTTCATAACCAGTATCAAACTCAAAACAACAAAAGTCTGGTGATCTCTTCATGTTTATATGATCAGAAAAGAGCTCAAAGTGGACCGCCTTTTATTCGGTTTAATGAGTTAAAAGGGAAAAATCGACAATCTTTTCACATTTTACGAGTCAAAAAAGAGCTTAAAGGAGACTCATCCTAGAGGAACAAGTGGTATAAAGGGTATAAACTAGTTCCGACAATGGTGGAACTGCTGAAAAAATGTAATGGTCAAGAGGCTGGCTAATAAAACCACTCATCGCTGCGGTTCCTCAAGAAAGGAAAAACAACCAAGTGAAAGCATATGATCAGCCAAAGAGATGGTGATGATGGAATGAAACAACCAAGGCTCATCTAGGAGAATTTAGCGGATAAAAACGACAATCACAAGGTGTAAATTAGGTATGGGTTCATGTTTACACAAGCTTGAACCATGGAGAACTTTGCTTGGATTCGGTTTCATGTTTAAATAAGCTTGAAATGAAAAAATATGCTTGTTATAAGTTCGCAGGCCCCTAGCATTATAACACAAATCAAGGTACATCCCCCTCAAGCTTCATTGCATCCAACGGAGGTGGATGGAATGAAGGTTCACTTTCGAGATCTTGGAAAGTCTCGACTTGGATTTTACGAGACCTTAATCAAAGACTCGATTTGGAAAGGGAGTTGTTTCATTTTTTAAATGAGGTTGACACAGTAAAAGAACTATCCTCATAACACGTGTTTCATTTTTTAGCGAGCTTAACACAAAACAAGGAACTATGCTCCAAGACTCCTCGATTCATTTTTTAACGAGGTTGACACAGGAACAAACTATCCTCATACTCCTTGATTCATTTTTTAGCGAGGTTGATACAAGAACAGAACTCTCCTTTGGACTCCTTGAGTCACGGGTTATATGAAAACATGACTCCCAAGAGATCTTCATGAGATGGAAGAACTACGCTCTGGGAGGAACACATGTCATTAGACACCAATGACAGATCAGGTTCCGATTCCCCTAGTACATGATGTATGAGACCATCTACATGATCATCAGCAGAGGCAGAGATGGAATGGGTAGCCACATAATTGACCTATGGCGAAGAAGGTACTTCTTGTGAGGATGAACCAATAGGGGACGACGGTGGTACAAGGGGCACGGGGTGACTAAAGAAATACAATTGACCAATATTCACCATTCTTCCATCGTGTAGAAAACAAACCACATGGAAAAGTGAAGAAACGAGAGCTCCCATGGCATAGATATAATCACGGCCAAGGAGAAGATTGAAATCTAAAGTACATTGGACAACCATCACATCTATATACACAGTTTTGCCTCCCAAAGTAACAGGGAACTTCGGAAGGATCCCTAAAGGTTGACTAGTTCCTCTGTCAAATGCCAATTAATTCTAAGTAACAGGCACAAGCTGTGGGGAGCCCAAATCTTGCCAAGTAGTAGAAGGCATAAGACTGACAGACGTACCTTCATCCAAGAGAGTGCCAGGTACTGCCTTATCATAAGCATGTACTGTAATATGGAAAGGCACGTAGGATGGAAGGTGAAATGCAGTCAAATTACTCCAGATGAAGGAAATGAATGAGCTACTTGGTGGGGGTATCATATGATTGCCCCCATGCTCTACAAGAACCAAATAAGGACTCTCTGAATCGGCTGGGATAGGAGGGGCATTCTCAGTCTCTGAAGAATCTGACAAGATGAGAAGAACATGAGAATTCTAATCATGTTGCTCTTTCGGAACAGAGTGATCAATGGGTGGTGAATCCAAGTCGACACTCTTTTCGACCAATGTTTGGTCAGGAACAGGCTGAGCATAGCCAGGTTCAGGAAGAGAAGGATGGACAAGAGAAGAATCTAAGTCAATCTCTTTATCAATGGAGAGAGGATCTGAAGAGAGCCTTTGATAACCAATGGGAAGTTTAGGTGAAGAAGTTGTAAGACTTTCCAAAATGGCGGAAGCTTTATCCATGGATAGACAAAGGTGAAGGGGATGGTTGCCTTCACATAGTCTATAAGGGAATCGAATCTTCCCTTTCTTCTTACCGCTGCTAACTGATAGGGTAGCATGGTCATGAGCATCAGAGGACAATGAGGGATGAGCCAAATCATGAGACCATACTTCTAAGATCCTAGGGATGCCAGGACAATCACGAAGAAGATGGTCACCCTTGCACAATTTACAAGGAAACTTAACCTTCTTTGGAGGAGCAGATAGGGCTCTGGCCTAAGATTTACTCGAGGAAATAGTTGCACGGGTGGCCTCGCACTTATCGGACTTCCTCTTCTTCTTCGTCTTCTTCTTCTTCTTCTTAGTCTATTGGTTACTAGATGTGAAACTTTCACTAGGTGAAGGAGGAGATGAAGGTGAAGAAAGAAGGGAAGAAGGTGCCGGCTTAACCTTGGAGTCAACATTTTGTGGTTTAGATGAAGGGGGTGGTGGAATAGGAGTCATGACCCTCAGGACCACTGATGTTGAAAACAACCAAACGGGCAGACCAATGGTTAACCCAGGCAAGGAGAACGTTGTCATATATAGAGCACCAACATTTCCAAAAGTTAGAAATGGACCAGGATTTCCATCTGGGGGAAGACCTTAGCCAGTAGACTCAGGGAATGTTGTCATCAGGAGCAAGTCAGAAAATGAAAACTTAACCATAACCAGGAATATTTCATGGACAGTAAATTTTATGACGCAGGAACAAAACTTGACCTTTTCATGTTTCAAGAGTCGAGAAAAGGATGAAAAGATGACTCGATCTCTTTCAAGGTTTAATGAGCCTGAAAGGAAAAGTGCTAAAATGGACCTTTTCTTTTGAGGAGTCTAAAAAGGAACAAAAGTGACTACTCTGGAGAACTAGGAAAAAGGTTTACCAGACAAACCATAAAACTGCATATACACCTTGGCTATCATATGAAAACCAAGGACTTTTCGTATGACAGTCAATCTTCCCGAATGTTGTGTTCGGTGTGTTACAGTTTGCAAGGTGGTAGACACAACTTCCTAAGGATATAGGATGATAACCTAGTGGGGTCTCCCAACATATCATCGACAGTACTGGGAGCGCAAGTCTGTACTAGCAGCTATTGAGTCACAAAAGGAGGAATCACCTAACTTTAAGTGAAAATAATAGTGACTAGGTTTAATGATGCCGGAGCACGTCTTTAGCCTAAACCTCTAAATAATGTGCGTTATGTTCCAATGCATTTTTATGTTCATTCAGTTCATTTTAGAGTTGATCTTGAATTATATTTCAATTCCAGGCCTTACCATATGTATATCAAAACCTAGGATGCAGCTAGAATGAGTAAAGCATCTTTCACTTCGATTAACACCTACTTAAAGGAGGGTAGAAAGTTCATCCCCAAACAAATACAAGCAAATGAAAACACTAAGAAACACAATGCATCAATACACTAATCTCACGATGAATCGATACTACTAATGAAAGATTTAGAGTTCTCTTTTCAATTTCTCAAACATGAAAATTTGAAATGCACATATACTTTCACTTTCGTATACCAAATGAATGAAATCCTTTAATTTTTTTTTTTTTGTTTTGAATTTAAAGAAACAAACAAGCAAGTGTGAATTGATCGATCCAAACAATTGTGATCTATTCTTGCTAGTGAAGAAATCGAATCAATATCAAAAATCGATTTAATACTCAACACTAAAAATCAACCAGCAAGAAAACAAGCAACGAAAAAGCCTCAAGCAAATCAATAATATGGTTACAGATGAACCTTGGATAGACAAGAAACCAAGCCAAATAATTCAAAACTTGAAAAAGCTAGGCTACAAAGCCAAAAATACAAGATTCACTCAATGAAGCCCAAGAGAAAGTGCCTTAACCAGAAGCAATTAAAACAAACTAATAGGCAAGAGAAAGACAACAAGGGATTAACCAGGCTAGTGAATTTAGGAGGTAGAATTGAAAAAACAATTCTATAGGAATCATCATGGGTGTAACACCAGCAACTAGAAATGCCACTAGCCATAGCAGCAGAGCGACTTTTTCGTGAGAGTACATGTCTCTTCCACGACGGGCTGATTTCAAGAATCGTCGCAACTGTATGACAGGATTCAGTGATGCATAGACTTTTAAAATAGAGACAAGGTGATGTCAGCGTGACTGTTAAGCTTTTTCCAGTGACAAACTTAAAAACAACGAAATATGAATGACAACTCCCAAACAAATACTAGTCTATTCTCATAGACAATAAAGGGATTTCCCAGAGTGACCCAAGTAACCCAAAAATTGATGGTTTAAACCCAAAATTCAAGAGACACCAAATCAAAACCAAACAAAAGCAAACAAGAGAAAAAACATACAAAGGACTCCCCAGTAGAGTTGCCAACTTGTGATGTAAGAAAGTGTTCCCTCTACGGACAGAGGCAAGCCCTCTAGCCCTAAAGTGGGTCTAGTCACAACAAAGACAAACCAACAATTGATTTCCTTAAATAGTCATCGTCGGAGACCTACCTCAAACCGGTGGTTGATGAAGTTTCGTTGCACTATTCCAGCTTCCATTACCTTCTCTTTAATGAGAAATCAAGCTGAAACAACACAAGAAAACAACAGAGCATGTAACCGAGAAACAAAAATGATCTATTTACTCATAAAATCAAGAAATCATGAGCTATCAAGTAAATTACATACAATACATAGGGAATAATCATTGATTGTATTAATAATGAATTAAGAGCAAAGGTTACAACCAAGCCTTTACGTCGCAATCCTTCTCGGAGGGTCCAGCCAGTATGTTTCTTCAAAAATTCACTCCCAAGGATGGGTCTCCCAACTAAACAATATCTTTCTCTCACTCATAAGCGTTAATACAAAGTTATTGGAACTCCACAACCTCTTACAATCTATAAGCAATCCCACACTTGTCACACTCACACCAAAGCTATCTATTAAACTTAAAAGCACTAGCAGCACTGTCCAACCAAAAAAAACTCCTAACTAAAGAACTAGCCAACTCATAGCAATGGTGAGTGATTTTGTAGGAGGAGTCTCAATGAAATGAGGGAGAGGGAGCTCATCCTCAATGAAGGCAGCACAAAATATGGAACTACCATTCCAGAGGGGGAAGGTGACCCAAACTGACCCAACAACCAGGTCTAGAGACATCCAGAAGGCCGAATCTTGGAACAAATTCACCCAATCTGGATCATCGCTTGTCATAAACTAATTCTCCGCGACGACATCGATAGGAGGCAATACATTTAGATCCATCGTCGCGATATATAGCTGATAGCCTCATGCCGGGCCTAGAAATCTGACCGTCGCTGGAAATAGATGTACACCTACAATGGAGTCATGATGAGATCATTTATGACATGGGATTGTCATGTATATTAAGGATTTAATCGCGATGAGGCAGAAACTTAGGGAATGAGGGTCAATTTGCAGCATCAGAGAGAATTTGCTTAACCTTCTTATATTGGTGGGAAGATATGAACATGTTTATTTGACACATGACACAATAGGGGGGCTGAGATGAGGAAAGTGACAAATTATTGTGTAACAATCCTTGAAGTAAATTAGGTATGATTTACTTGATGATTAATTTTAGGCCTTTACTGATGATTTTCATATTATTTGTTGGTTTTTTCTACATAAAGATAACTTCTGGTGGAGGCTGGAAACTTCTCTGATTGAGATTATTCTTCAGTATATCCAAGACCTATATTTATCAGAGGCGAACACTGAGATTTGATGATTTCATTTAAAGTTTCAGATCCTTTACCAAATGTAAGATTAAGAGATTTTGTCTTCTCAAGTTATTTTCTTAGACCCACAATTTCACATTCTAGATTTTCATTGTGTTTTTCTCTTTCAGTGAGTTGGTGTGTCAACGTATCGATGATCATATTCTTTTCTTATAAACAGATTTTGAGTTTATTAATTTCTTCAAGAAATTCTTCCTCTTCTAAGGCTTCCAAAAAATCATCATTGTCATAATCCATGAGAAGTCTATAATCTTGGTCAGTTTCATCTTCATCACTATTGGACAAGCCATCATTATCTTCATGCGTATATTAATTCCTTCTATTAACAACCTGTTTTATATTTCCTTTTGCATATTCCTTTCCTTTTTCAGATTTATCTTTATGAGGACATTTGGCAGCATAATGGCCAACTCTACCACAACAAAATCATTTGAAAGATAGCTTACCTCTGAATCTTCTGGAACCTCGTTGAAGCTTCTTGACAAAATTTACCTCATCTTCTTCTTCTAGAATTTGTTCTGATTCATTGTGTTGTTCCTTTCCTTTTCCCTTTTCTGATGATTTAAAAGCGGCTTCTCTCATATTTGATGGACCTCCTTTTCTCATTTCAAAGGTAGTTAGGATTCCATGGAGTTGAGCCACAGTAATAGTTTGAAGATCCTATTTTTCTTCTATGGTAGACACTTTCTACTCAAATTTAGAAGACAAAGATCTCAAAATTTTCTCAACTAAAGTAGCTTCCTTTATCTCTCCACCTAGATTCTTCATACAATTAAAAATCTCATTTATACATAAAAAGTAACTAGCAACACTCTCATCACTATGCATATTAAGAGTTTCATACTGAATTCTAAGAGTTTGAAGCTTAACATGTTTTACTTGAGAGTCTCCTTCGTAGCTCTGAATTATTTTGTCCCATAGCTCTTTGGCTGTCTTGAGCTACATGACTTTGAAAAATTCAGATTCTTACTAACTTCTCAATAATGTATTGACAACTTTGGCATTAGTTTTGTATAACTTCTTACTTGCAGAGTTTGTATGAATTGCTGCTATAAATTCATATCCTCCTTCCACAATTTCCCAAACATTGGCTCCAAGCGATTGTACATAGGCTTTGGTTCTTATTTTCCAATAAACTAAGCTGCTCCCATTGAACATTTGTGGTCTGATGGATCCCATGCCTTTGTGATTATTCATCTTGAAATATTTTCCTTCAAGCAATCAACCTTCTTCTGAAGGAGCTATGCACTACCAATTATTGGAAATAATACTAAGAAGGGGGGTGAATCAGTATTATCATATCAATAATTTTTCATTTCCCAAATAGATTTATATAGGCTACTTCTGTGAAGTGAATTAGCATGTACATTCTACTGTGATTAGTCAAACCATCGTATACCCAGAGAACTTGTGATTTAGTTAATTTATCACGTGTTTATCTATAATCAATGCATTAGTAACTTATTAAACAGGGTAGTAAGAATAGAATAAACCATCACACATAAGTAACAAACATGAACACCAATATTTAAGGTGGAACCCAATGTGGGTTAAAACCACCTGCTACTGTCGTCTCTGTCTTCCTTTAATAATAAGAAAATATGTTTACAATCGTGTATTGGTGCAAACTCATACCAATATGTAGTCACCCACCTGCAGAAGGCTACAACCTTCTCTCGTTTTCTAGCTTCTACTGGAAGGGAGCTACAACCCCCTATCTCTTGTACTAGCCAATGTGTTTACTATTACGTAGGCATCGACCTATAGAAGGCTACAACCTTCTCTCTTCCTCCAGGGACCACATTTCATAAATTTTCAAACTGGATGCTCCTGGTACACAACAATACACATGAAGGCCTCGTTTCATCAAATTTTCATATTAGACCCATCAGAAACTTTGAAACTCAAACAACATCAACCACCAATCAATTAATCTGAACAATCAAATCACTGTCACTAGAACATTGTGCTGAACCCATAAAACTACATCATCATTTAGAACCAGCTCCAACCTCAAAAATCATGCATCGGAATGTATATGCTACTTTACTAAACCCAACCTATGTGTATATGCTACTTATTTTAATCAAACCTATGTATACCTTCAAAACTAGTGAAACAAAAAACTTCTGAATTAAGTTTGTACCAACCATAAATATATTGGACATCTACTTTCAATTTACAAAGCCTTACATAGGTAGTAGCAATGATCACCCTTCTCACTTATACCATAAATCAATCAGATATCAAACTCCTTATGCATTCAGTTTTACATTCAGATCTAAGAATAGTTCATTGACAGACAACAGTAAAACAATAGTACTAATCAAATAGATCAGTCATCTCTGAACAACATACTTTTATTTTGCATACGCTACTTGGAAGAGTTGAACTGGTGTGTATACACAGCTTCACCAAAGCAAACCAACGTACAAATCAACAAATATTAACTCATAACTTCATTGCTATTCTAGACTTCAGACAAACCCAGTTCATGACATTCAAAGAATAAAAAAGGTGTACATAATTAGATCTGGCCCAACCAATATCAGATCATTCAATGATAAGTCATTTCAGGTCTCATGATCCCGATCCAATACTAAATTCAAGGTACACAAAATATTTCAGATCAAATCAACAACATAGCCCCTACAACATAAAATATACTTCAGATAGAATTATTCCTTAGAAACCCTTTTCACTTGCACACCTTGGCCTTATGATCTTCTCCTTCTTATATAGATTTAGGCCTTTCTCAATACCTCAGACCAAAACCACATAGGACTCATGGTATTCTTGGGCGGGATCAAATAGTTGCTACTCCACTCAATATTGTGGGCTAATACCATGGTATTGACCCCTGGTATTCTCTACTCTTGAAATTCCTTGATTTTCCAACATGTACGTGCTTTTCCTCGTACGGGAATGTGTGTATATGTATACGCGCTTTTT
Organism: Pinus taeda; assembly: GCA_000404065.3. NCBI lineage: Eukaryota > Viridiplantae > Streptophyta > Pinopsida > Pinales > Pinaceae > Pinus > Pinus taeda. Next base: position 727,785 of record APFE031056407.1, on the reverse strand, counting down.
GTTTTGTGGACCTACGTGTATACATTGTTTCAACTAAGTAGACCTGCGTATACATATTAAACTACTTTTCACCATCCTTTACCTTCAATTTCTTCATTCTGATTAGTAGACTTTAGTTCCATATTCCTGTTCTTTTGTACCAATGCCTTGTTATATCTAAATGGATATGTTACACTATGGGTTTCCTTTCATCAAAACTGAAATGACCTATGAGTGAGTTTGCATCAAGGACAACACTTGTATCATAATTCCAACAAAAATATATGCCAAATTCTCGAATAAACAGACACAAATTTCTAGCAACTGACAAAAAGTTTTTTGTAACAAAATGCAGATTTTGAGGAGCAACAAAACAATAGCCTTTTTAGCCAAGTCATCACCAGAAGCCTCGAATTCAGTCCAAAAAGGCCTAAGAATTTTCATTTTCCTGTATTATAGATCTATTTTTGTAAACGATTTTGAGATATTTTGTAAATAAATCTTGATATTTAAATCAAGATATTTTTAGAGAAAAATGTATAAATACTTTGTAAACCAAATTATAAATGGTTGAACCATTGTGGTAGACTTTTGAGTAGACTTGTAATCATCTGAATTATTTGTTGAGAGTAATAGAAGGATTTTGGATTTATCTTGAAACAATTGTGTCCTTGTGAGTACTCCTTTGTTATTATATTTTCACTTTGTTTAAATATGCATATATTTCAAATTAATGGGAATTCTGGGTATGATAATATTGAGTTTCAATTTTTCTGAAAACCCCTATGAAGTTATTATAAATTTCATAGATTAGTTAACTACACTATATCTTTTAAATAACTGCTCTACATCTTTAAATTGTCACTTCCCCTTAAGTATTAAATATATTTTGTTGGATGTAAAAGCATTGTACACGCATTCATCTATATATGACTAAGTTAAATAATATATTTGATGATTTAATTAATCATATATTTTCTTAATTTGAACTTGACACATCTCTTTAAAAGATTAATTTTGCTAGAGGTGAAGATTCATCCCTTTTAATACATCTTAAGTAATTAAGATATTTCATTTGTTTAGAAATTTTAGAGCATTCGTCATCCAAAAGGTAAAGAAAAACAAAACATTTTAGATGCTCTGACGTAATTCTTTAACCTAGAATTATCTACAGAGGTACAACAGTTGGTATCCCTTGCAGAGTTAGAATTATGGAGGAAAGCATTACCAGAGATATTGTCCACAACATCATGGTTGTAGAACACATATCTACAGTGCTAAGGAGGCATAGATAGTGGGGGCTGTTGGATAGAGTATTCCACATATTTATGCAACATTGCAGAATAGGAAGGCAGATCACTAGGCATCTATTATCGATATGGACAATAATATTTTTGATAAAGTTGTTACTATTTTGATTGACCCTAGATCTAATTATAGTTTTGTTAATTTTGACAAGATGGATAAGTTTGGTTTGAATAGAGAAGTGCATGCAGAATCTTGATTAGTGCAGTTGGCTGCAAGTACAAAGAAGAGAGTTCATCATTGGGTAAGAGTTTATGCATTTGAGTTAAATGGTATGCCTACTTCAATACATTTGAATGTTCTTCCATTGGGATCATAAAATATTTTATTAGGTATGGACTAGTTGTATCTTCATAGGACCAAGGTGGATTGTTATGACAAGGCTATTGAGTTCCTAGATGAAAATGGGGAACAAAGAGTTTTGCAGGGTAAGAACAAGGAAACATCAGCTATAATGGTGACAACTATGCAGGCGAAGTGCAGTTATAGGAAGTCCTACTATTTGTTATTCACAATGCATATTTATAGTGAAAAAGGTAAGGAAGTTGAGGATATGGATGCCTTGAACATGTACCCAGTTTTACAGAATTTTCATGATGTGTTTCCGACAAAAATTCCAAAGTTTCCGCCTCTTAGGGAAGTGGAATTTTCTATTGAGTTAGTACCAAGCACAACACTAATATAAAAGGCACCTTACAAGATGAGCACACCAGAGTTGGTGGAGTTGAAGTTGTAATTGAAGAAAATGCTTGACAAGGGATACATTAGACCAAGTGTGTCACCTTGGGGTGCACCAACGTTGTTTGTGAAGAAGAAGGATGGCATTTTGAGGTTATGCATTTATTACAAGAAGTTTAACAAGGTGATCATTAAGAATAGGTATTCTTTTCTAAGGACCTATGACTTCTTTGATAAGTTGAAGGGAGCAACAGTGTTCTTGAAGATTGACTTAAGATTAGAATACCATCAGGTATGCATCAAAGAACATGACATCTACAAGACTACTTTTCGGACCAAGTATGGGCATTGTGATTTTTTTCTAGTTCCATTTGGTTTTACTAATCCTCCAACTACTTTTATTTTCTTGATTAATAGTGTATTTTGTCCTTATCTGGACAAGTTTGTTATTGTATTCATTGATGATATATTGGTATATTCTAAAAATTAGGAAGAGCATGTTGAAAATTTAGTAAAATTATTGATCTTGCTCAGAGAGTACCAATTGTATGCCAAGCTTATCAAATGCGATTTTTTTCAGACAGATGTACACTAGTTGGGGCATGTGGTTTTGAAGGAATCCATAGCAGTGGATCCATAAAAGATAAGGGATATCATGTTGTTGGCAACTCCTAGGAATTTGGATGAGATAAGGTTATTTAGGGGGCTAGCAGGTTATTACAGGAGGTTCATCAGGGACTTCTCAGAGATTTCTTATCCTATTACATCATTACAAAGGAAAAGTGAGAAATTTGAATGGATAAGGGAATGTGGAGCTAGTTTTTAGCAGTTGAAGCAATTGTTCACAAAGGCTTCCATTTTTAAAGATTTCATATCCAAAAAAAGGGTTTGTGATATGTAAAATGCCTACAAGAGAGGGCTTGTTGGATTCCTCATGTAGGACAGACAGATAGTACTATGAGTTATAGAAATTGAATGAGAACAAGTAGAATTATATGACACATGATCTTGAGCTAGAGATGATCATCCATGATTTGAAGATTTGGAGGCACTATCTTCTTGGTATGGTTCATCTCGATGTGTGATCACAGAATATTGAGGTATTTATTTGAACAACTGAATATGAATGCCAGACAAGCTAGATAGTTGGCCATGATTAGTGAGTTTGACTTTGAGATCAGATACATCAAGGATCAAGAGAACAAGGTTGTAGATTCTCTTAACATGAGGATACATGTGAATCATATAGTAGCTATGAGATCCTATGGGACAAATTTCAGGCAAGTCAACATGATCATAAGTACATGGAGCTTATGCATACGTTACAATAGGGTACAGGTGATCAAGATGTGGACTATCATCTCACAATAGATGGTTTAGTTAGATTTAGAGATAAGATATATGTGCCAGACAACAACAAGCTCAAGAAGCTTGTCTTGTTATAATTTCATTCTAAGTCATATTCAGGTCATCTGGGATATCAGAAGACATTGAAAATGGTGAATAAGCTCTACTATTGGCCAAATCGGAAGAAGGAAGTGGCATAGTTTGTGGCTAGGTTCTTGGATTTTCAATGGATAAAAGTAGAGTGTAAGTATCCAGTTGTCTACTATAGTCGATTTTGATTCCACAGTGGAAATGGGAGGTCATTTCCATGGACTTGATTATAGGTTTGCTGAGGACATCTAGACAACATGATTCTATCATGGTTGTGGTGGACATGTTGACAAAGGTAGTGCACTTCATTTCAGTGAAGTATACTTATTTATTTAATGATGTAGCATGACTCTTCATTAGAGATGTAGTGAGATTTCATGGTGTTCTAAAGAATATTGTGTCAGACAGGGATACCAAGTTCACTTTTAGATTCTGGAAAGAGTTATTTGTAGGTTTGGGTACAAAGTTGGCCTTTAGCATAGCTTATCATCTGTAGACGGATGGATAGACAAAGAGGGTCAATAGGATATTGGAAGATATGTTGAGGATGTATGTCATGCATCAACAACGAAAGTGGGATTAGTACCTTCCTTTGGTTGAGTTCACTTACAACAATGGGTATTAGGGATCTCTGAGGATGAGCCTATCTGAGGCATAGTATGGGTGGAGTTGTAATAATCCCATTAGTTGGAGTGATTGAGTGAACATGGTGTTGATTGGACCACACATGTTGGAAGAGATGGAACAAGAATTGTAAGTAATCAAGAAGAATATGAAGACAACACAGGACATATAGAAAATTTATGCATATCAGAATAAGATGTTGAAGGCATTTTAGGATGGGGAACAAGCGTACTTGCGCATCAAGCCCAAGAAGAGATCCTTGAGGATTGGATCATGTGCCAAGCTAACACCTTGATTTTGTGGACCTTTCATGATTCATGAAAGGATTGGGCCAATGTCTTATCGACTTGCACTGCCTCCAATAGTGAAATTACATGATGTTTTGCATGTGTCATTGCTTAATAAGTATGTTAAAGATGTTTATCATGTGATTGAATGGTCTATATTGTAGGTGGAACCAAAAGGAGAATTCCATTCGGAACCTTAGTGCATTTTGTAGAGAAATATGCTCATGCTTTGGAATCGACCAATTGAGCAGGTTAAAGGGAAATTGAAGCACATTGGGCCTAATGAAGCTACATGAGATATGGTCAATCAGATATGAGATATCTATCCTTATCTATTCATTGGTTGAGCGAATGTTTCTAGCATATGTTTTGGTGTGGTGTTTTGGGTATATGTATATATGTATATGGATGTAAATACCACCATATAAGTGGTATGGGTGTCATGTCGTTATGGTTGTCATGTTGATATGTTGATATGTTTCTCATGTTTGCTTGCCTCTGACTAGGTTGATCATTCTAAATACTACAACGAGCTAAGTTATAAAGCTCCATGGGCAGTATGTTTTTCTTTTTAGCAGTCTTATTAGTTGTAGGTGTCATTGAACACTGAGGATGGTGTTCCCCCAAGGGGAGGATTTTGTAATAGCCATGATAAAAAATGCGTGTAATAAAGTTAATAAAGGAAGAAATAATAACCATGGTCATGGGGCATGTATTCCAGGTTGAATGTCAGGAAAAAACATAGATATGGGGATAAATTGTGATTAATTAATGGCTATGGAAATTGGCGAAGGAAATGGAAAAGGATTTGGAAATCCGTAAGACATTTATTAGCATTTTATTCATGAAAATAATTGAATTCGGAGAAAAGGAAGTTGAAAGGTCATAGGTTGCATGTGAGGAGGAAAATGAAGGAAAATAAACAAAAATTGAATAAAATAGAGGCCTCATTAATAAAAAGGATTATGAGGATCAGTTGATAGACTTTTGTTAGTTTTAGCTTGGAGCTCTCTATTATACTCTCTCTCTCTCATACATTTTGAAACTTAGACTTTTCTTGGAGCACCCTTAGATTAGTGTGGCATACTTGGGATTTGGATCATGAAGGAAAATGAAGAGTAGGAAAGCACAGGAGGAAATCAAGATAAATAGCTACAACGAGTTTTTATTGTAGGCACCAAGTTGCATGTATGATTTCCTTTCTATTTTTGGCATGCATGACACATACATGTGGTTTCTTGGTCATGATCTATCATTGACATGGAGGATGGACTGGATTGAAAGTGGATTTCCCTAACCTTTCCATTTCCTAGATAATCATGGTGTTGAGGGTGTCTTTCCTTTTGTTTTCTAGTTGGTTCTCATGTTGCTTATGGTTTTGAGTTGATTTACTAGTTCCTGGAAGCCTTGGTTGGACTTTTTCTCTAGAAGCCATGTAACAACTTGGGTTAAGTTACTAGTCCTGGAACCCATGGCTGGAAAAATTCTCTGGAAGCCCTTGTTGTGTGGAGTTACTAGTCTTGGAATCCCTGTTTGCAAAAATGGTCTGGAACCCTCACAATAGTTGTTGGTTGACTTACCAGTCCTAGAAGCCCTAGTTGGAACAAACGCTATAGAGCCCTAAATAGCTTGGGTAGAGACCAATCTAGTGATGGCTAGTGATGTACAATCATGAGGTGGAATCACTGGTTGAGGGTTAACATGGTTTGGCCTCTGGAAGCCCTTTTTTGGTTTTATTGAATTTTTTCCATGCAATCCCACATTCATGCTAGAAATATTGAACGAGGGTGATTGGATGGAAGAAAGAATTGGGTCAGCAAATCTATGGCCGAGTGGTATGTAGAAGTCCTAAACCTAGTTGCATTTTTCATATGTTAAAAATAACTTCATTCGTCTTGTATTTGATGGTTAAATATATTTGTTCATATGTGGTTCTTATGGTTGTTATGTTGAGAAATGGAAAAAATAAATTCCAGTTTAATTTGTCATTGGATTAAAATCGAATTCTATTCTCATAGAAACTTGTAAATAGTTAATTAAGTTTAATTTACATAATTAACTTAGGAATTTCAAGTTGGAAGTCTTTATGTTGTCATGTATGTGTGATCCCTAAGTTTTAGGGGTCCATGATGAGTTTATTTGAATTTTAATTAGATAACTCAGTTTCACTAAGTTATGGTTAGTTAAACTAGTTCTAAATGTTAGAGGAACTAGTAGAGGTCTAGTAATGAGTTGGTGCACTGGTGCATCTTGAGGGCTACTCCAGCTAACTAGAGATTCAATCAAGAGAAACTAATGCATGTCAATTTAGAAAAAGACCTAGTTGAGTCTAGAATGTAGGGACAATGTACTATCAGTAGTATGATTTTCCGAGTTGTACAGATCATGCATGCAATTAGTAAAGGACCTAGTTTTGGATTGCATAGTTATGGAGGAAGGATCTCCCAATTAAATATGGGCTAATCATCTCAAGAATTGTGCAAGGAAATAGGGGCTTGGCAGGCATCAGAATTGGCTAAGTGTTGGATAGAGTAGGCTTGTGAGGAAGAGAGTTGATTATACTTATGTAGGGATTGTTCTAGCAAGAAAAAGCATTGTATTTGCCTCTTGGATTTATGATTAATGCAATATAGATATTCGGAGTTTTGAGCAGTTTATTTCTGTAGAGAAATATTGTTTTATGTGCGATTGATATTCTTCCTCTTCCTGGTTATTTTTTTCATAGATCATTATTAGTTTCTGATATTGAAAAAGAATAGATTCTTCTCTTTTGCTTTATAAAATTACACGAGTTGTTGAACCTGAAAAAACATCTACATGGTATCGTACCTAGAGATATTATACTAGAGGAGATTGCAAGTTTGGGGATGCAGGTGAAATTCAAATTTGCAATTCATACTTCAGGATCGGCAGATGCATTTCTATGGTTTGAGACTCAAGTTTTCCTTGGAAGGAAGCTCGAATTGCATAGCCTTGAAGGACAGGATGGAGGTAGTGCTAGAGGAAACTAGCCTCAAGGAATTCATTGATCAAGACATTCCTAAGCCACCAGCATCAAATGCTTAGAATCTGGTCTAATGGATGATGTGTGTGGAAAAAGTGAGGTGGATAATCCTTGAGGAAGTTTGAGACCACATTGTCTCGAGTCTTAATGGCAAGGAAACTTATTATGCTATGTGGAAGGTATTGATAGACCTTTTCCATAATATCATTGACCATAGGAAGTTAGGACTAAAGGAAAAACTTAGAAATATTAAGATGGAGAAGGGGAACTCAATTCTGAAATACTTAACCAAGTTCACTCATTTTTGAGATGAGCTTGGAAGTGTTGGGATTACTGTTTTCGAGGATGATATGGTGAGCCTAGCTCTTATATGACTCCCCAAGAGTTGGCACATTTATCAAGACTCTGTCAATGAGAGGGAGAATCTACCAAATTGGGAAAGACTATGGTCTAATTTGGTATAGTAAGATATTTGGAGGAGCATTAGGGACAGATCCTTACCAAAGACCATTGATGAGGAAAATTTTGCCTTAGCGGGTGTTAGAGTAGGTTAATTTGTTAGGCGGAAGGTACCTCAAGTTAATTATTTGTTGTTTTGAAGAAGGTCAAAATCATAAAATTTAGTCATTGTTACGTTTTGACCTTCCACAGCTCAAAAGAGTCATCGTCAATCGAGTTGTCACTTTGGTCATCAAGTTGGGTCATTAGGAAGGAGTGTCTAATGTTTGTAAATGTTTTACTGTTGAGTCTGGGCATTAGGTGATGATAGGTGGGTAACATGGTCGAAGTGTCATCTATTGAGGAAAGGATCCTGAAAAGATCCTAATTCTTAATGCTTTGACCTACACCTTTGCTAAACATTATATTAATCCCTCTACCTATATTTTTTTCCCTCATTTCATTCCTTCCCCTCACTCCCTAATGTTCCATTACTCCTATCAATTTATTTTAGGCCTAAACCTTTTGTCATTATTTTTACCTGAGCCACATTTCCCTAGGCCTAAAATTATTCTATTTCCTAAACATCATTGCCCACCATGATTTACTCATCATCCTATTCACCCTTGACACACTTTGGTCATCAAATCTATCAAAGTTAAATCCTCCACCACCCTATAGCATTTGAACAACACTTTTGGAACACGTGAAATTTCATAACAAATGCAAGTTACACGTTCATCTTTCTTACATCAGCACCATATTTTCAAATCATTATGAAAGCTTCCAAATTTCTGTATGACTACTCGCAAGTGATATGAAGAGGATGATATTAGTGTTTTATTTTCAGAGAAAAGGTTGCAAGAGAGTTCAGAAGGCACAGAGAGGCTCAGGAGTTATACGGAGGTTTACAAATTGCAAAAAATTTGAGCATGATGCGACATTTTTCTTGTACAGAGAAATAATTCATCTCAAACTAGTCTTCAACTTACAAATTGAATGAAAAATTGTAGAGGTAGGGAGTCAGTCACCCTTCCTACAAATTCTTATTGCTAATTCTCCTAGTCATAGTGCTAATGGTGTGTTTGTCGCTGTTAAAAAATGTGTGCTGCACACACGATGTCCTATTTGAAAACACAATCTTACTTCTAAGAGCATTGTTTTACTGCTCTAACCTTAAATTTTGAATGATGAATGCTTCTTGAAGATTTTAACTTAAATATCTTTTAAATGTTCAAAGCCTCCTTCTTGTATTACATTTCATAAATTGCGTTTTCACCATCCTATTGTTACAACTTCCTGAGTGAAGTTTTGTTGTCATTCGAGCCTATTTCGATTCCTTTAGGTTTGTAGACATAGCAACAACCCAAAAGTCAAAATAAATCATCTAGGTGTTGAGATAGGATGGCTCATGTTACACCAAAAAAGGAGGATACCTCATTCACACTAAATCTAGTACTTGGAGTCTGCTCAATTCACCCCTACCATTAGAGTGCCTTTTGACAACACATGGTGCATTCCTTTCTGCCAGAAAGATTTAGAAAGTAGGTCACAATGCCAAACTGGTCAACTTATTTGCTCTAAATTTCAAGATAACAGAGTGAAACTAGGAGACATCGAGATCATATTGACTGAGATGTTCATAGTTGATTCAACCAATCTCTCAACTATTGGACACCTAATCCTCTAAGGGTTAGTGTGGAAGCCGAATAGACTAAGGAAGTCCAAGAGACCTTGGGATGTGGAACCCAACGGTCACACCATGTACTATAAATGTATATAATTTGTTAATAATAAATGTACTCTTATGTTTTATCTTTCATACTCTTTCTGCCATGTGCGTGTTTAACATGATATCAGAGTAGGCAATTACTGGCCCTACTCCGTTTTGGGCCATTATTTTCCTGTGAATACTCATATATCATTTAGGTTGCCTTGAGTGCTTGTCAGCCATGTGCTCTATGTATTCTCCTATGCAAAAATGCTTATTCCAGTATTCTCTTTCCATTGTTGCTGCTGTGAGCATGGAGACCAAGTAGTGAACAAGGAATAGTTTGAAAGTTGTGGAGGATTGAATGTTGGTGCACTCAGGAGTGATTGTCGAAGGCTCAAAATAAGGTAATATCACTCCTCCTACTAGCATGGATTACACATTGTCGACGTGAGTGTGTTTTGGAAAATATCATGTTTTGGCATCAAACCATCATTATTTTGGCATCAGAACATCATTGTTCTAGCATTGTGGCATCAAACCACCATACCACCCATCATGGCTCCACCAAACAGTCTCTCCCATTCTACAATTTACATATTTCCCCAACACACTGCTCTCTGAAATCTGCAGCATAATGCCCTAATACATTGCTCTCTGTGTAGCTATCATAAAACTCCTTACAAATAATTATCTTTCATTATGCTCTGTGTAGCCATAAAAAAAAAAACTTCGCACTGTTGTCCTAAATAATGCCCCGCTGACATTCTGTTAATATAACTGTGGTTCAATTTAATGGTATGTGCCATGGCATAGTTGAAAGCATCAATTATTGTATCTAAATCCTCCTACTGATTACCAGACAGTTCTTTTCAGTGTTATTCACTACTTGTTACTTTTATATTTTCTATTGGATCTCATTTTCTGTGTAGTCCAAATCTGGTTATAGTCATTCTAGAAACGGAGACCAAGGAAACAATTATTCAAGAACACGTGTTCTATCTTATGCATAGTAATGCCCTTTTTTCCCCATCATCCTGACACCTCTCCCATACTCCTATTATCCTATCATTCTCTGCTTTCTGCATCGAATAGTTTGGTGTGTGCGTACGTTGCTCTAGCGCTATAATGAAGTGAACGTTGGAATGTGCATTGATGTCTGTTGATTGTTGATGCATAGGAATGGCCCAACTGTGATATGATCCACAGAGCATGGATGAACCCTGGTGTGAAACCCTGCAATATAGAAAAATGGAGACAACAAGACTATTGCTAATGCATCTCTTGTTGGAGGTGAATCAGAAGCATTGCAAAGGCTTAAAATGTTTGCTATAGAATTTTGAGAGCAGCCCAACAAGCTTGGTAAGAATGGTTCAGGAGAAATTTTGTATGGTGCAAACTTCTCATGTAAGATATCACCTTGGTTGGCCATGGGTTGTCTTTCACCACGTTACATGTTTGAAGAACTGAAGAAAAGTGAGAAATTATCTATTTCATCTTCTCTAGGGAAAAGTTATAGTGCTGATTCTGGTCAGGGGGGATTAAATTGGTTGACATTTGAGCTTTTATGGAGGGACTTCTTCAGATTCATTGCCAAGAAATATGCTTCAACTAATAAAAGACAAGATCCTTCATCAGCCACAACTTGTACAAGTGCTTTTGCTGTCTAGTAGAGTTTCGATGGCGTCAGAGTATTCTGATACTAAATGTTTGTTTCTTTCAAATGCAAGGTTCTATAGAATATGAAATTGTGCCAGCAATGTCTTTGATCATAATTGTGTATCTCATGTCAAAAACACATATCTATTTAGATTATTTGTAGATTGTTTGTCCAAATCCCCACGGGCTGCGAGAAAAGCCTCTCATAAGAATGAATAGAAGAGCTAAAGACCATCTTCGTGGGGCTTGATCTTGACTTAGATGGAAGCCTAAGATGATATGTGTATTGTTTATACATCCAAATGTGTTGTGACGGAATCGCTGCAAATATATTAGATACTGTAATTTCATAGATACGGACTTGAGATGCTAGAAACATCCTAAGTGCTATTATGTTCTGTTAATGAAGCTCTTAACTCTATGCCCACCAATAGATAAGCAAATTGTCAAATCCTTGTATTCAAATGTGACATTGCCTCTATGTGTTGAATGCTATTATATCTGCTAATTTTCTTCTGCAACGTAAAAGTGAACATTACCATTCAGATCTTTTTTGGATGTACGTCTTGTGGGGAACACCACTAGCAATAGAGTTTTTGGAGCTCTGAAGGGTTCTTTGGATGGAGGATTAGATATTCCTCACAAGGACAAGTGTTTTGCTGGTTATAACAAGGAAAATAAGAGCTTGGATGATGAGGTCCATCGAATTTATATTTTTGGAATCACACAAGATGAAGAGGACAATAACTCTCTTTGGACTCAATCCATGATAAAGAGTTAGAACAATACCACGGTCATCATATCGACACGTCAGACGAAGCCCAACCGTCGATTCACATATTTGGCACTTCGAGGTTCACTGTCCGGGGCTATTTAATTTGTGATCCTCTCACATCAAGTCACCAACAAGAAGGAGGTTCCAATTTTCAAAACATGTTTTTATAAATGTAAAGGAGATAGTGAACATCATTTGCAGCTGACTTTTGCATCAGATGCATAAAGGGTCTCTGCTTCCAAACATTTCGATCTTCTTTGATTTGAGTCTGCACTAGTTCCTTCTCTGGAAACTTCACACTGTCATAATCATTTAGAAGGTCTGCCAAAGATATGTACTTATTATCAGAAGGCCTCAACTGCGTCAGCCAGAAACAACATTGAGAAGCATTGGTCCCTTTCTCTTTATTAGGCTTTATATATTAAGATATTTTTGTCTTAAAATCCTATGATTAGGCTAGACGGGGAAAGGATTGGTGCATCAAATATATTGTGTGGTGAAATTATTATTTATGGATGTCAAGTTTAGTTTAGCAGAAGAGTTATAGCATGTGGGGTTTTCGACATTTGAACTAATTTGGAGATTGGAGACTATTGAGAGCTTCTATGTCTTGGCATCGTATTTTTGGAGTGCCTTGAGGTCCTCATTGTTTTACTAATTTTTGAGGTTAATTTGTTGAAATATGGCTCAAATTACTGAAGTATTAGAATTATTGAAAACTTTGATGCATTATATTGATCATGATACAGTGAAAATCAGCAAGAACGCTCTCTGTGATATTAAAACCTATCCGCGGTATACACAAGAAAAGGTAGAATTTTTGGAGCTTGAATCTCAACTTTAGCAAGTAGAATTACAACAATGGGGTCATCATTCTGAACCTGTTTCTGTTAAGAAAAATGAAATAGACTCCCATAAATAGCAAGTCAATAATGTTGCAAATTCAGATTCAGTGCCTAATACAACAATAGATTTGCATTCAAAAGCAGAAATTCAACCTGCACTTCCCAAGTCAGTCATCAAACCTTGGGAAGAGCTTGTCCACAATAAGCACAAAACTAGTCTTGGATATAACAAATACGTGTCCTTTCATATTCCAAACTACTCCAAACCAATCCAATTTCAAAGTGCTATATTTCTTCAGGACAATTCATCTTCTACGAAAAACTATTGAGTTGTAATTAGACAACTCAGTTTGACTGAGTTATGGTCAGTTAAACTAGTTCTAACTATTACAGGAACTAGTAAAGATCTAGTAGTGATTTGGTGCACCGGTGCATCCTTAGTGCTACTCCAGCTAACTAGAGATTCACTAAAGAGAAAATCATGCATGTCAATTTAGAGAAAGACCCAGTTGAGTCTAGATTGCAGGGACATTTTACTATCATTTGCATGATTTTCCGAGTTGTACAGATCATGCATGCAATCAGTAAAGGGCCTAGTTTGGATTGCATAGTTATGGAGAAAGGGTTTCCCAATTAAATATGGACTAATCTTATCAGGAATTGCGCAAGGAAATAGGGGATTGGAAGGGAGTAGAATTGGCTAAGTATTGGCTAGAGCTTTGTGAGGTAGAGAGTTGATTATATGTGTGAAGGGATTGTTCTAGTGAGAAAAAGAATTGCATTTTCTTCTTAGATTTCTGAATAATGCAATATAGATAGTCAAGTTTTGAGCAGTTGCTTTCCCTAGATAAATATTGTGTTATGTGTGATTGATATTCTTCCTCTTGTTGATTATTGTTTTCATCAATCGTTATTGGTTTCCACCATTGAAATTACATTAGATTATTGTCTTGTGTTTTAGAAAAATACATGAGCTATTGAATCTACATAAAAATCTACTTGTTATATCCTTGTTATTTATGTTTCTTATATGATGGTTATGAGTATGTTTTATGATAGACTTGATGTATGATTCTAATCATGTTTTGATTAGTAACTGAAAGTAAAATGAGTACATGACCTAATAGATGATAATGCAACTATTGTGATATGGAAATGATTCTTATTTACGAATCTCAGATAAGTATGAGACCCCTATGATCAGATTTGTTGTTATGACCTGTGGATTAAATATTTGTGACATGTTTGACGAAATGCCTGTCATGGATAATATGGTTCTAGTCAAGTAATTTATCAAACGTTTGCATTAGTACCCTTGTTTCTATGATATTTATCATTTAGAGAAGTTTAATGAAGTTTTGGGCAATGGCTTAAGCCCTGACCCTGAAAAAGTGGCACAGAATTTGGGGTTGCTAGCACAGAACTGCCTAAAAAAGGCCACAACTACATGGATGCCTTGTTTTGGGAGAGACTAGAGGGTCCCAATCACATCCATGCCTTGTCATGGGAATGAATGAGGCTATAGGGTCATGAAAAAGAAATTTTCTTCAAAGGTTGGTCACCTGGAAGGGTTGGTTGGCTCCTAAAGGTTCTGTAGCATGTGTGGAAGGTCAGATTGGTCTTGTCATTCCGTTTCCACTTCCTTAACTGTACTTTGGGAGTTGAATCATATCATAGTAACTCTTTGTCACAGTTTTACCCCAGTTTACTAGTTAGATAAGGTAAATGTGGGAGGAGGGTGTTACACACCTGACCATAGATTGGGGCTGAACTAGATCTCTCTTTCATCCAATCATCCTCGCACCATATTCCAGGAATGAATGTGGGATATCATGAAACAAATAAATCAAAACCAAACTAGGGTTTCCAGAGGCCAAACTAACTCAACCCTCAACTAGTGGTTCCAACTCACAGTAAGACATCACTAACCATCACTATATCATTCTCTACCCAAGTTGTCCACAACTCTAAAGTCTTTCTTACAACCAAGGCTTCAAGGACTAGTAACTCAACCCACAACTCTTGTTGGGGCTTCAGACAATTTGTCCAACCAGGGAATCTAGGACAAGTAACTCAACCCACCAAGGGGTATAGAGCATTTTTCCAACCAAGGGTTCTAGGACTATTAACTCAACCCAAGTTATTAGAGGGAATCTAGAGAATTTTTCCAAAGGCTCTAGGAACTAGTAACTCAACCCACAACCATAAGGAATATGAGAAACAAATAAAAAATAAAAAGAAAGAAACCCACAACACCATGGCTATCTAGGAATTGGCAAGGCTAGGAAAAACCACCATCAATCCAGGCAATCCTCCATGTCAATGACAGATCATAACCAATAAACCACATGCATGCCAAAACTAGCAAGTAAATCATACATGCAACTCGTTACCTACAAGAAAAACTCATTGAATTTGTTGATCTTGATGTCCTCTTGCACTTTCTTTCTCTTCATTTCCCTTCTTGCTCGAAATCCCAAGTATGCCACACTCCTCCAAGAGTGCTCCAAGAAAACTCTAAGTGTCCAAGAGTATGAGAGAGAGAGAGTATAAAATGAGATCTCCAAAACTAAAATGACAAAAAACTACAAACTAATGCTTAGAAGCCTTTTTATTAATGAGGCCTCTATTTTCTTCATTTTCTATTATTTTCCTCAATTTTTTTCCTTGCATGCAACATGTGACCTTTCACCCTCCTTTTCTCCTACTTTCCATTATTTTCATAAATAAAATACCAGTTAATGTCACTTTGTCTTTCGAAAGCCTTTTCCATTGCCTTTGCCAATTTCCACAACGATTTATTAATCACAAGTGATCCCCATCAACATGTTTTTCCCAACATTTAGCTTCGAATACGTGTCCCATGACCTTGGTTATTATTTTTCCTTTATTAACTATATTACATGGATTTTTGACCAAGGTTGTTACAAAAAAGTTATGCAGATCAGCACAATATGTTTAAGGAGCTTTAGGTTGGGGAACAAGTGTAATTTCACATCAATCCTAAGAAGAACTACTTGAGGATTGGATCATGTGCCAAGATGGCACCTTAGATTTGTGGGCCTTTCAAGATTCTTGAAAAGATTGGACCAGTAGCCTATCAACTTGCACTACCTCCGATAGTGAAAATCCATGATGTTTTCCATATGTCATTGCTTAATAATTATGTTAAAGATGTTGATCATGTGATCAATTGGTTTGTATTGTAAGTGGATCTAGAAGAAGAATTTTAGCCTGAACCTCAATGCATTTTTTAGAGAAAGATGCTCATGCTCCGGAACCAAGAAATCAAGAAGGTTAAAGTGAAATGGAAGCACTTTGGGATCGATGAAGCTATATGGGAGATGGTTGATCTGATGTGGGCTATGTATCCTTATTTATTCACTAGTTGAGCGAATGTTTTATGATATATGTTTTGGTGTGGTGTTTCGATATATGTATATATGTATATGGATGTAAACATTGCCATGAATGGTGTTATAAATCTCCAATAAGGGGTAAGGTTGTCATGTCGTTATGATTTTCATGTTGGTTATTTTGGTTTTATTCTCAATAGGAAACAAGATAAGTTATAAATCTCCATGGACAATATCTTTTTCTTTTTAGCAGTAATGATTTTTGCAGGTGTCATAGAACACTAAGGAGGGTGTTCCCCCAAGGGAGAGGATTCTATCACAGCCATGGTCAAAAATCCATGTAATAAAGTTCATAAATGAAAAATAATAAAAAAAGGTCATGGGACATGTATTCCAAAATGAATTTTGGGAAAAGCATAGTGACGGGGATCACTTGTGATTAATTAATGGCTATGGAAATTGGGAAAGGCAATGGAAAAGGTTTTGGGAAGGCATGAGGCATTTATTGGAATTTTGTTTATAAAAATAATGGAAAATAGGATAAAAGGAAGGTGAAAGATCACATGTTGCATGTGACGAGGAAAATGAAGGAAAATAATGGAAAACTGAATAAAATAGAGGCCCCAGTGGTAAAATGGCTTTTTAGGATCAGTTCACAACTTTCTGTCAGTGTTAGATTTTGTCAGTTCAATTCTGGGAGCTCTCTCTCTGTTCTCTCTCTCATACACTTGCACACTTCGAGTTTCTTTGAGACCTGTTGGAGGAGTGTGGCATAATTGGGATTTGGAGCAAGAAGGAAAAGGAAGAGAAGAAAAGTGCAAGAGGAGATTGAAATCAACAGTGATAGTGGGTTTTCTTGTAGGTACCAAGTTTCATTTATGATTTCCTATCTAGTTTTTTCATGCATGCCATATGCATGTGGTTTCTTGGTCATGATCTATCATTTTCATGGAGATTTTCCTAGATTGATAGTGTTTTTTTCCTAGCCTTTCCATTTCCTGGATAGCCATGGTGTTGTGCGTTTATTTCCTTTTGTTTTTTGTTTGGTTATCATATTTCTTATGGCTTTCAGTTGAGTTACTAGTTCCTGGAGACTTAGTTGTACAAACACTTTAGAAGCCCTATAACATCTTGGGTTGACTTACTATTCATATAATCCTTGTTTGGAAAAATATTCTAGAGCCCTTGGTGGGTTTAGTTACTAGTCCTAGAAGCCTTGGTTGGACAAATGCTTTGGAGCATGGTAGCAGTTATGGGTTGTGTTACTAGTCCTCGAAGCATTTGTTGGAACAAACTATCTAGAGCCCTAGATAGCTTAGGTAGAGAATGATCTAGTGATGGTTAGTGATCTCAAACTATCAGATGGAATCACTAGTTTATGGTTGAGTTGGTTTGGCCTCTATAAGGCCTGATTTGGTTTTGTTTGATTTGTTTCATGAGATCCCACATTCATGCTTGGAATATGGCATGGGAGTGATTGGTTGAAAGAGAGATTTGGTTCAGCCTAATCTATGGTTAGGAGGTGCATGGAAGTCCCTGACTTGGTTGGATTTGCATATGTTAATAAGAGATCCTTTTCCTTTGGTATTTTCATGAGTAAATGTGCTTGTTGTTATGTGTCTTTTATAGGTTTTTCATCATTGATATAAATTTCATTATTTGTTGGTTATGAGAATGTTTTTATGATAATATTGATGTATGGATTTCATCAAGGATTGGTTAGTATATGAAATGTTAGTGAATGAACGACCTAATAGATAAAAATGTAGGTATTGGGAGGAGACATTAGTCCTCCTTTAAGATTCTCAGATAAGTATGAGATCCCTATGTTCAACTTTTTTTATATGACCCGTAGATTACATGTTCATGATGTATTTGAACGAATGTCTGTCATAGTTGGTAGGGGTCTGGGAAAGTACTTGTTAAAGTATTTGCATTAATAATATTATTTCATTATCATATATCATTTCTAGAAGTTTCATGAAGTTCTAGGTAGAGGTCGGAGTCCTAGCCCTGAAAAGTGGCTCAGAATCTAGGGTAGTTGGCACAAAATGTCTGAAAAGGGTTGCAGTCACATGGATTCCTTGTTGTGGGAGTTGTTACATATATTTTGTCACACCTCGTGCACTTCCATGTGACATACCCTGAAGTGCTCGAAACATGACCATCATGTAGTGTACTTATCCAGATATACAACTCAGATCCTCCCTAGATCGATGATGGAAAAATGCCTTGAGCTTCCCTTGAAGGAAATGGCTCTAAAAACCTAATTTTGGCATCATCACCCCCCTGACATTGAAAATCGCGATGGTTTCTAGTTTCACTATACTATCCCCATGATTTCATCACACTTTTGGCTTGGATACCAATGATGATTCCTAAAAGGCAATTTTCCCAAAGAGAACAAGAAAATTTGTGATATAGAGTCTTCCAAAATGACGAGCTGGAGGTTGTTCAGCATGGATGAGGTCAAATTCTCTCAACTTGGCCTTTTGGTCTTATCCCTATGAGCCATCTCCTTGAGCTGAGGGCATTCTCCTATCTTTGGAGAGATCCTAACTGCCTTTCCCTGCCTATATATTCATCCTCTCCCATTCCCAAATGGTTGGTCTTTGGCTATTTGCACCCTTATGCTGAGATTGTGCCTACATGCTAATCATTTGCTTGGACAAGGAGTGCTTGGAGAGATTGAGCTTAGAATTGGACATTAACTAAAGGAGAGCTTATTGACATCAAGCCTTGGTTGTATACTTCCTCCTTTATTCTGTTAATATATTAAATTGCTGGTTCATTTTCCATAAATGTGTATATTAATGCATCATTTATATTAATTCTCCTTGATCTTTTAAGTAGGTTACTTTTGATTATGCTATTTTTACTTGCATGATTTGTTGTCTCTTGATCTCTTGTGCAAGCATTTAAACACTGTGAGTAGTAGGACCGAGCCCGTGGTGCAAGCAATTTGGGGTCTTCAACAAAGGATAATATTGTAGCATCAGGATGAGGTAGGACATCTTCCTCTTCTTCTATTACGATTGTAACTTAGGAAAGTGTCCAGTAGATTGTCATGTAGGTTTCTAGTCCCACTCATTGGGCTAGAGGGATTGTCTCTTTCCAGAGAGAGGATTTCCTAGAGAAAAAAATGGTGACTCTGCAAGGGAAGCTATAACCCTTTCCATCTAATCCTTCACCTTGATTCTATGATGAGTTTGACCAACCTTCAGTTTTTTGGTTTGTTTGCTTCTCTCTAGATATTTGCACTCACTAGTTATTGCTTGAGGACACTCAGTTATTTTGGTCTTGAGTAATTTTTATTATCCCTCATTTTCTTTTCCATCGCGGGTTTAGTCGTAATAGTCACGATGCCATCAGTGTTGTTTTAATTACAGTTGCATTGATTACCCTTGCATCGCCCTTTTTCCCTTAACAGGCATGATGATCCCAAAGGATAAGAAAAAATATGGTTTTTCTTCTTGTCCTTAGTCTTTTTACCCCCTGTCAATGATTTTCCAGTGTGTCTATAGTGTATTTGTCTTGATTGTTATGCTTGTATGACTGCAATTGTCTCTTGACTTGGTTAATGTGTGTTTGAAGCTTGATTGCTTTCTAGGGTTTCGAGGCCTTCTAGGTCACCCTCAACTCATTGATTGGTCTAGTTTTCTAAGATTGACTGCTCCCATTCAAGAGTCTTCCTACAACCAGGACATCTCATTCAAGTTTCTTTTGGTTCATTAACGTGAAGTTGTTTCCATTAGTGTTAAGTCACGTTGATGCTTTGAAGATTTCTTTAGTTCCATTGTCAAGCATAGATTACAAATTGTTTGCTTTGGTTGAACTGAGAGAAAGTACTTGTCTTCATACTTATGTTTCAAAAATAAAAAATGAATTATCTTGTCATTTAAGTATTTTTGAGGCATTTCTTGCATTCGAAAATCATAAAGTGAAAGAGATTTTCATTTTTTGTTGAGTTGATTGCATTTTCCTTTTCTCATTGCACTCGTTTGCATTGTTGAATCAAATTGAAAGAAAAATTATTCTTGCATCTTAGTTAAAGGAAACTGATTTTCATTTTTATAGGATTGCATCTTGGCATTGCATTTGTTAGTGAAATGAAATATTAGATTTTGTTTTTACATATTGCATTGGAAAGAATTGTGTTCATGCATTTTGCTTGCTTCATGCATTATTTGGTTGTCTCTCTTCCTATGTTAGTTTAGCCTTCGTAGAATGAAAAGGTTTCATTTTCATCATTTAGTTGCATTTTAGGAATAGATGACATCATTGAGCCATAAAAATTGAAACTTAATACAAGATAAACTTAAAATTTACCTCAATTAACCTAAGGAGCATTTTTCACTTAACAAAAATATCTAGAGGTCTAGGCTAGAGATGTGTTCTGACAACTTTAAACATAGCAGTTGTCGTTAACTGCCTGCAGTGTATCTCGAGGGTGAAATCCCATCCCAGTATGGAAGTATATAGAAGTTTCTCCAATATTTTTGGGTGTATCGGAGGCACTTCAGTATGATAAGTACATAGGGACACTCTCATTGAATGGTTCTACATTAGACAGTGGTAACACAGACTTGTGCTCCTCATACCATCACGTATATATTGAGAGACCCCATTAGGATGTTATCATTTAACCATAGGTAACCAAGTCAGTCGCCTTGTAAATATGATATACTAAACTCGGCATTTGGGGAGATTGGCCGCCATATGTTAAGTCCTTGGTTTCGGCTAGGGTGTATATTGCGGTTCACAGATACTTGGTAAAACCTCTTGCCTAGTTATTACCCATTTTGATTTATTTATTGTTTCGTGTCAATAAAATTAACTGCAACAATAACATGTTCAACCCATGCAGTTCCTTCATGGCCCAATATTGAGTAATTCCTTGTAAATTTTAATTTTAATCAGCCCTCAATGAATCACCTCTTCTTCTTCTGCTCTTGACAGAAAGTGATCGTGGATGAACCATTAAGTTCACCCCAAAGTTCCCCTTCGTTGTCTAATATTGAAGGGCCTTCAGAAGGAGTTCATCTAGAACTTCCTTAGTCACTTGAAGCTCAAGGCTTTGAACTTGGGATTGTCCCAAGAATCCAATCCCTTGCCTCTCATCCACCGCCTTCATATTATTTTTCAACTCAAGAGTCTAATCCAGAAACCCTTGAGAGTCCACAAAGGTTTTTCTTATATCCTCTGAATCCATTATTTGATCCTGTTTTGGTATCTCCTCAATGTCCTTACAATTCTTTAGATCAACCTAGTGTTCCTTTGAAGTTATCTCCTTGTACATCTTGGATTCCCCCTCACTAGTTGTTTCCACCCATGGATTCAGAAGGTGAGATTCCAACATGTCTTCAAGGTCTTCTGAAAATTTCTGCTACTCATACTCCTCATGTTGATGAAGAGAAAGGATACGACTTTCCTCTAGAAGGCTTTCCTTTTATGGGAAGAGTTCTGTCTCAAACACTCTGAAAACCAGTGGGCCTATACTTCCATATGGTTATACAAACTTAGGTCATTCAGTTTCAAGGACTCTGAGTGCTTCATCTTTCTATGAAAATCATATATGGTCGTCAAATTCCATTCCTACTTCTAGTCAATTTATCCCAAATGTGACCTATCAAATTCCTGTGCAAACTGTCATCACCTCAGTTCCCATTCAACCGACGATTCCATCACAACCTTTACCATCATTTCAACCTTCCATTCTAGTACAACTGACTATTTTTATTCAAGCATCCGTAAGTTCCTTAGTGCCTCTGTAAAGTGGACAAAATGTACCACCACCTTATTCACATCCTAGGGGGAAATCCGAACATTCCTCTTGTGTCAAGTGGAACCCATGTGAGTGGATCAAAACCTCACATGGTTGGAGGTAATCAACCTTATCCTGGTGGTATTCCCAACCCTCTTGGTCCATCCAAGTCAGGTAATATGCAATATCAACAACCTTACATGGCCCATATACCACTCCAACAAGTTTATGTCCCATATGGTTCACAAGAATTGTAAAATCCACCCTATATTCCACAAGCAGGACATCATGTGCATCCTGGTCAATCTGTTATTCCTAGTGTTAGTATCCTATAATTATAGGTAACTAGATTCTTTAGCTTTTTATTTGGCGTAGCTCCTATGATGAAGACATCTAGCTTGATTGGGATCGGTTGATTTCATTTTGCCTAATCCTTCATCACCCTCCTACACCCTTCATGCCTTGTCCTCCATTTTTTTCACCCCTCCATCATTTTCGTCCATTACACAAGCTTAGGATAAAAAAAATAAAAAATATTAGGTTAAAAATGTTTAAAGGCATTTATTAACATTCATTAGAATAAATTAGTGTAGTTATATTAATAGAACTAGGTTAGAATT
>APFE031056407.1:610203-702693 GCA_000404065.3 Pinus taeda | reverse complement strand
TTGTTATGTGTTTATCCATTGTATTTATTTCTCTGTATTTTTGAATCCTAAATTGTAAAACAGAAAGTGAAGATTAAGATTTGCTATTTGAGCACCTTATTTCTGGTTGTGTTACAATTTACATGTTTTCTATTGATGCCAAATCGAGGAATTCTTAATTGCTCCTGGGTTTCTGCTGACCTCCCTCTCCTTCTATCTCGTCAATCCATTTTATTCTCATAGATCCATTTAGTGCACCTAGCTTGCCTTGTTTCAGTCCTATTTGTTGTTTCTACAAGCTGATCACCCCAAGCCTTTGACTCCATTGCCAATGGTCTTTTCCCCTTGCTTTCCCTAGCAAACCCATTTTAAAAAAACCAAGCCTGTGCTCATTAACTAGCCTAATATCCATTCAGCCAAAAAAGCTAAATCTTAAAGAGAGATCCACTCTCTGAAGTTAGTAGGGCTAGATCCTAGCTCCAAAAGCGTTTGTGTTGTTACCTCTGTGATTTTGTTTTCAACCTCGAAATTACAGAGTGCTAACATAGTGGCGACCATACTGGGGAACGAAGTTCTTCAGAAACAATTTTCAAGGTTTAGATCTAGTTGGTGATGGTGGACAAACAACTAGATGAAAAAAGGTTGAAAGCCTCCACTTGGTGACTCCAAACAATTTATGTGATCTAAAGACTTCACTGGTAAAAGAATCTAGAGTTGTTGAGAACCTATGGTGACACCATTCTAGCATTGAGTGTTTTCAAGATGGATTCAAGAATATAACACAGGTATGCTCCTTTGGACAGGTCACAAGTTCCAGGTGTTCCAAATCCTTTGCCCAATGTTGATTTGTTAAAGAATCTTCCATTGTTTAAAGATGAAATAGGAGATGATGTTGTTGTACATTTATTAAGGTTTCATATGCACATCCGAAAGTTTAAAGTCAAATTCCATGAACATTGTCTTATGAAAATATTTATGGAAACTTTAGAGGAAAATGCTAGATCTTGGCATGAAAATTTACCAGCTGCTAGCATATGTTCTTTAAAGTACTTTCATAATATATTTTATGATAACTGCATAGAATATTATCCATCTTGGCTGCTATTCCAAAACTGTTGTGACAATTCTGAAAGTTTTATTCAATATCTAGAAGATTACTATGATGATGATCAGTTCAAGGATGATGAAATATTAGAGGCTTTGGACGAAAAGTATTTTCAACAAGTAGAAGCCTTGCTTGAATTATTTTATCCTCGGGAAGAAAAAGATGATGTATGTTGTTTAGAGGTCCATGAAGTTTCCCCACAGGAAAAAATTCTTGCAACACAACAAACTGATCAGCCAAAGGGTCAATAAGAAATTCAACTTCCTGAACTTGTTCAAGAAGAGGGTAGCAGTGAAAATCAACATCAGTCTGGTGATTTGGAGATAAATGTGGTAGAGCTTAAAAATATTGATCCACAAGAGCATCTTCAACAAGTAGTGGTTTCTTTAGAAATTAAAGACCAGTCAAATTTATTTGATGAAAACCATCTCTCAAATTTTCTCTCATTGGATGTAATAAAATAAGACAACATACTTTTATAGATCATGTTCCTTCATCTGGAATTAATGAGAGTTTGAAGTTCCCTTGCAAGCTTCTATGTGACAAAGAGAATGATAAGGACTTCCTTGTTGTATATGATATGGTTGTTATATTTGATGTAGATCAAGAGCATTCAGAGCACTTGGTTATAATGGATAACAAGGAGGACAAACAATTTGCTTCCTTTCTATTTCAAGAGAATCACTTAAATCAAGCAACTGTTTGGAATGAGGTTTGTTTTCTTGTTACAAATCATCCAGAAGATCTCATGTGGCAAGATTACCATGATCCTTTGGTTAATATATTGTAGTCATCAGTAGAAGAAGGCTATGTGAAGTTCATCAATAGAGCTATTGAATCTAGTGGAAAAGTTAAGATGCCATTTTCTGAATTTACTTTTCTACCTAGAGAAGTAGAATGAAAAAATTTGTTAAGTATCCATTTACTTGACTGGTTGCATTGAAAATTTGTTATTACTTGATATGGAAATCTTTTTATCAGACTAGAGTAGGTAGATGAGTGAAAATAAGCTCAATACTCTGAGTGTGTTTCCAGTTTCAGTTTCAGATTACTTTTCAGTTTTCAGTTTAAGTATGTTTCAGGATTTAGTTTACAAAGAATTTTTATTTCAGCTTCAAGATTTTCAGCCACAGATCGGGTTGCAGATTTGGGACCAGTCCAATGGATCAGGCTACTAGTGTACGGTGTTCTTGACACCTCCTAAAGGAGAGTGTGATCCTTGATTGGAGCCACTCTTAGTATCCTATAATTATAGGTAACTTGTCTCTTCATTTGTTTATTTGGCATAGCTCCTATGATGAAGAAATCTGGCTTGATTGGGCTCGGTTGATTTCATTTTTCCTAATCCTTCATCACCCTATTGCACCCTTGATGCCCTGCCCTCCTTTTTTTCACCCCTCCATCATTTTCACCCATTACATAAGATTAGGATAAAAAAAATAAAAAAATATTAGGTTAAAAATGTTTAGAGACATTTTTTAACATTAATTCGAATAAATTAATGGTGTTATATTAATAGAACTAGGTTAAAGCTGTTAATAATAAATTAATTATTAATGTTTTAATAATTAATTAAGTGGTAATTAGATTGTGTTTGGTTTGATTTTCAAACACTATGAGAATTGCTTACGAAAAAATATACATTTTAAAATATTAAAAAAAACATTATAAAATAAAAACAAAAAAAGAAGAAGAAGAAATAAAAACTTACCATGCTCCCTCTCTTCATTTCGGACCCCTCCCCTCTTATCACTCAAGCCATGGGGGGCTGTGAAATAGATGGTTTTGAAGAGGAGGACCCGCCCACATGGCACAACCTTAGTGATTCGGACGCCTCCTCCAATACCACTTACCACTCTAGGGGCGAGGAGGGGGCGAAATTACCATTTACCCCTTAAAAAACCATTTTTCTGCAGTTTTACCAATTTGTTTCTGAGAGATATTAGAGGAAAACAAAGGAATTTTGGAAAACCGAGAGAGTTTTTTGTTCCGAGTGGGTGAGGGACAACAACCTATCCTAGAATTCACATAGGTGTCAGAAGTTGGGAGAATTCTTTGAGCCCGATTTTTCAGGTTTCTTGTTCTTCTTATTTTGTTCATGATTGTGTGACAAATATTTTAGTGAGCTGGAGATGAATTAAGAGAAAATGGAAGAGGTTTTTGTTCAGAATAGGCTGAAGATCAGTAACCTCTCCCATAATTTACACAGGTGTCTTCAATTGGGATAATTGAATCTCTGAGTTTACCCTTGTTTTCAGAAGTTTAGTTCCGTTTTTTATGGAATGGCAAATGTGATATTGCGGCAGATATTTTGGCAAGATTGAGATGAATTTCAGAAAAATGAGAGAGGTTTTCATTCAAAACGGGTGGTGAAACAAAAACCTCTCCCACAATTTACATAGGTGTCTTCAGTTGGGAGAATAGAATCTCTAAGTTTACCCCTAGTTTCAGTAGTTCGGCCCGTTTTTTGTGGCAATCAGTCTAAGATTTTCAGGAATTTGTATCTATCTTTGGCTGAAGTAGTTGAATTCGACATCCTGATCCTAGGAGAGGATATCTTCTATATATTGTAAGAATTCTAATTATAGGGGAGGAAGGGAAGAGTCCCATTCTCTAATGGTTCTCACTACGTTTCAAGTGACAGTTTGCAAAGGAATAAAAGATTAGTTGTTTAGGATTCAAGAGGTGTACCAAATGGTGAATTTTTCTCCTGTTGTTATGTGTTTATCCACTATATTTATTTCTCTATATTTTTGAATCCTTAATTGTAAAACAAAAAGTGAAGATTAATATTTGCCATTTGAGCACCTTATTTCTGGCTGTGTTACAATTTACATGTTTTCTACTGATGCCAAAAGTGGGGAATTCTTAATTTCTTCTGGGTTTCTACAGACTTTCTCTCTCCTTCTATCTCCTCAATCCATTTTATTCTTAGATATGCATTCAGTGCACCTAGCTTACCATGTTTCACTCGTATTTGTTGTTTTTGCAAGCTTATCACCTCAAGTGTTTGACTCCATTGCCCAATGGTATTTGCCCCTTGCTTTCCCTACCAAACCCATTTAAAAAAACAAAACTTGTGCTCATTAACTAGCCTAATATCCATTCAACGAACAAAGCTAAATCTCAAGGAGAGAGCCCTCTATGAATCTGGCAGGGCTAGATCCCAACTCCAAAAGTGGTTTTGATGTTACATCTGTGCTTTTATTTTCAGCCTCGAAATTACAGAGTGCTAACACCTAGTGCATATGGTAAAATTCCATTCAGAACTTATAAATACCCACAGGTTATCCCTCAAGGAACTATCCAAAAACAATTACACCAGTAAGGAAAACTCTTGAAATAGCAGGGCCAACCTTTGCAGCAGTATCAATAGCCTTTGCAACAACAAGCACAGTTTGTTCAACAACCCACTCAAACCTTGTATCTGCAAGGCCAACCTTTGCAACAACGAGTTCAACCCTCGTATACCAACAAGGTCAAACCTTTTAGAGACAAGGTCAACCCCTGCAGTAGCAGGGCCAATCATTTCACATCTAGGGTCAACAAATGCAACAACCTTACAATCCATATGTCGCTTATAATGCTTATCAATGGCCTATGGTAGCTCAATATCAACCCTACCCTTGACAGAATCCACCTTATGGTAAAGGAACCCCCAAGTGGTGGCAGAATCAAGTCCCCTATGGTCAAAATCCTCCATTGTGGGGGCAGAGTTCTTACCAACAAGGTTGGAACCTGCAGGTTGGGCCTCCTTGAAGGCCTTACATGCCCTTCAATCCACAGTTGTCATTTTTAGCTACATTAGAACTACATAATGTCTCAAGGCTTACTAATGATCATATTCTTCATTCACCTTAATGGCCTCTAGGTCCTACTAAAATTTCGAGCAATTTTTCTAATTTCGAAGGAAAACCTAAAGAGGACCCTCAATCCCATGGGATGATATATCACTTATGGTGTTCTTTCAATTCTTACGTTGACGATTCTATTTGTCTCTTCCTCTTTCAACAAAACTTGACAAGTGCTGCTGCAAAATGGTATATTGAATTGCCCCAGGGTACCTATGCCGACTTTAACTCTTTGGCTAGGCCTTCCTCACCCACTTCCAATTTCCAGTTCATTATGAAACCGGTACTCATTTTCTCACATCTCTGAAGCAAGATACCATGACCCATATTTATAAATCATATCTATGACTGGAGATGTCAGCGTCACCTCATTAAATTTTAAATTCCTGATGAGTTGTTAACTGAACATTTCACCAAATCATTCGTACAAAATTGATGTAGATATAGCAATGGGTGGATTTGTTGTCGAAGATCAAGATGTTGCCCGTGCCCAGTATTTAGACTTAGTCTATTTCCAATATGGAAAGATTTATGAAATGTTAGCTGATGCTCCAAGACCATCTTCAGATCTGGACTCTTCAAAGTCTCCTGATGTACCACCTATTGATGGTATAATTTGATCAATTTCTCAGACTTCCACCAAAGCTTCTTCAAAGTAAAAATATGCTTCAAATAGTGGTTCTAATCATCCTTCAAAAATTCCATCAAATCCTGGTAAAACCTCTGAGGTCCACACTGTCCAGTCTAACGCAGTAGATAAAGCCTCGAAAGGTAAGAAAAAGGGTAAAGGTAAAGAAAAATATGATACCCCAAATCAAGATCCTCCCAAGTCATCTATTGATGATGCCTCCAAACGAAAGACGAAATATTTTTGCCTCATTTGTGAGGAAGACCATTATACCAAGGATTGTCCTCAATGTACTGAAGTTAGACATTTATTGAAAGGGACTCTAGTTATTTTGAAAGAGACATTTCCATCCTAGCGGACAAAGTTGGTAGACCAACCACAATCCTCTACCTCCTCTGGTTCTTAAGTTTTCATGATGTGGGGTTCATTACCCATATTTTTCGCTACTTGATCAAAAGATTATCAAAACCCTCAAAAGAAGACAGTGGAGAAAGAAGCCACTGATATACCTTCTACTTCCACTCCACCCAGTTTTGGTCCACTCCATATTGAGCAACCTAATAATGACTTCGTTCTCCGACCACCTCCCAAAGGTGTGCTTCGTAAATCATCCTATAATGTGAATGCTATTTTTGCACAACATTACAATATCATTGAAGATCTAGCTCAAGTGCCTTCGGTTATTTTTTCTTTGGAATTTCTCCAAACATGTCCAATGTAGCAGAAATCATTGTTGTCTACTATAGGAGTTATCAATCCTGTTGATTCTAGTTTGAGTACTTTCGATATTGAAAACCATGTTTCTCGTCTTTCTCATCAGATTTATTTTATGATTCAAGTTTTTATAAAAGGAAAGAGGATCCATCGGTTTGTCCTTGATGAAGGTGCTTCCACCTGCATCATGTTTGTTTCATGTTGGAAAGACATTATCTCTCCACCACTTAACTAGTCCCTGAACACCTTGGAGGTCTTCGATGGCAGAGGCTCCCGTCCATATGGTATTCTCACAAGTTTTCCCATCACTTTGGAAGGGAAGAATGTTGAGCTAGAAGTGGAAGTTGTAGATGTAATATAAATTACAACCTTCTTCTTGGGCGAAGTTGGACCCATGCCATGTTTTGTGCGATTTCCTCTTTGTTCCAGATGCTTTATTTTCCTCATGAAGAAAAAATAGTCACTGTCGACCAATTGTCTTTTTTCTCTTTTGGGGCCTCGAATGACAACGTTCCATATGTGGTAAATACCAAAATTCCATATGAGAGTGTGGGGGTAGGTATTTTTAAAGATTATGCTTTAATGGGAACTTTTTCTCTCCCCCCTTCGAATGTTGCCTCGATCAATATGATCTCTCCCTCCACAGATCCTTGAATTATTCCTTCTCTTGATCAGATTAATTCGTTTGGTGATTCCATGCCACTACATCCATTGGATCAAGCTTATCATGAAATCATCTTGGCTTATGTGGTTGCTTTATAAAGTCATGCTATTTTTAGTCTGAACCTGAATAGTTATGTGCAATCTCCTTAGTTGGGTTCTTGGGATTTGCCAGATCCTTTGAACAAGACATTCCCCACTAACGAGAGTATTGTTGAGGTTATGTCTCTTGACGAAACTCCTTGGAACGATATTCATTATCATTCTTCATTTCTTCCAAGCCTAAGTGAGATTCCTTCGTGTCTTGAAGCTTTCATTTCTCAGAACCTGATGCATCCACTTCAAGCACCTATTTTGGTGCATTAAGTTTTGTCTGAAGGTAATATGGGAAATCTTACTATAACCTTGCCTATTGACCTTTCAGATCAACTTGAAATTGCCAAAATCTTTCAAATGGGGGTGCCTTTTCCTCGTCATGAGATTAAGTTTTTTTTTCCTGCTTTCTTGAGATTTTTTCACCAAGTCTCCACCATTTTCCCATTATTGCAATGGGGTTTTCATCTTATGACTCGTAACCCTCACTTGCTCATGGGGCATGGGGGCATATCCTTTTATGAATTTTACTCCTTTATTTAACTAAGTCGATGCTTACATGTCATGCCAATGGTGAAACTTCAGTTTTATTCTATGTTGATCGATTACCCAAGTCCAAACATGGGCTCGATCTGAAAAGTATTATGTGTGAGTTCCGTGAAATTACTTTTATACATTAGTGTGTGAATTCATTAGTGTGCATTTTTAATTTATTTTTGGTGTGATTGTTTGCTTTGCAGACATGTTTCTCTACTTACCTTGTGTTCCACTCAGTTTGGAGATGTCATCAACCATTATGTTGGTTTTACTGATGGTACTTGTCGTAGCACATAGAACTTGTCTTCTGTAGCTTGGGCACTCTTTCCCCTCATGGAGATTTGGTCAATTTACAAGGTATTTGCCTAGGATAGACAACTAATAATATTTCTGAATACAGTGCAGTCATTCAACTATTGTTAGAAGAAGTTTCTCTTGGCATTAGAAATTTAGTTGTTCAATTGGATTCACAACTCGTTGTGTTACAATTGAATAATCATTATTCAGTAAGAAATCCACAAATTTTGTGTATGTATCTACGTGTTCAATTACTGGAAAGAAATTTTGATTTTATCACATATCAACACATTCCACGTAATTTGAATACTTTAACAGATGCATTAGCAAATTATGTTCTTGATGTACATTTGTATAATTTGTAAAACTCATCATATCAACATGACACATGAACACATAAGTAGAAAATAAAACAATCATATATATATATATATATATATATATATATATATATATATATATATATATATTATATATATATAATATATATATATATATATATATATATATATTGTTAGAGTCGGTCTGGTCAATCCTCTGTCAGAGATCAAAACTCTTTATGCATTTCATTTTTAGGTGTCTCACTCCATTTGCCGAGCTGCATTTTGCTAGGGGCATGCCATAATCTGACAGAGAAGGTCATGCTAGTTATCCCCCCTCATGTCTGGCTCCTGTTAGCTCCGGTCTTCTGTCAATAATCACCAAAGTCCATGATAGTCAAGGTCTGGTCCTTTAAAGGACAAAAGTCATTTTTGATGTTTAGGTCTAGGGATTCATCAATTTGGTCTTTGAACATGTCAAGTAAAGCCATGCAGGCCAGAGTGAGGCCCTTACACAGTTATGATTCAGCGAGCTTCGTCGTCATGTGGATAGACTTCGACTCTTCTTCAAAACTCTGTTTTGAAGAAAATTCAAACAGTGTCATTTGTGACAAAATTTTCAAAAAATTCGTCAGTTTATTTCTTCAGATGCAGTCATGGTTTCCATGGCCAAATGTCCTGTCGTGCAATCCCTGCAAAGAGTGCCGAAAATTTCATCATTTGAGATAAAATTTCAAAGGGAAAGTGAAAATCAGTGTGTTTTAAAGTCAGTAAAAAAGTGTCAAAACACAACATTAGAAAAATGGGTTTTCGAGGAAGCAAAAATTTAACCCATCACTTCCAAGGCTATATTTACAAGTTTTCATCAAATTCAAAGTCATTGTGCTAATCCAAGCCTTGAGAAATGTTGCAAAGGGTGTGAGTGTGCATCGTGCTTGTTTGAGTGAGTTGGAGGCAGTTTCAAGGAGCACGACGCATATACTCAGGGGCACGGTGCGCAAAGAGGGTGCGGTGCACACAGAGGCAGCCTGCAATTCAAATTTTCCACGGCGCGGCGCACACCCAGGGCACGACGCACTGGGTTTTGTGCACGGTGCACACATACCAAGGGCCGAAATAAGGCCAAATCACCTCCAAATTTTTGTGAAGCCCATCAAATTGAAAGGCAGGCTCTATGACATCATTTGTTCATCAAGTTTTATAAATAATAGGGTGGTTTATAGCGATGTTTGAATGCAACCAAATTCATAAAATCAACCACAAGAAATCACCAAAAACCATGATGGCTAGGGTTGCTAAAGTGTGGTGTTAGTGCCAAGGTTCCATTTCATCCCTCATTTTCCCTCACCTACCATTTTTCTTATCCTCCCTTTCTCATTCTTCCTAATATCCCTACCCTAAATTACTACCAAACCCTATCCCCTATCCCTCCACTCTTTTGTCAACATAACACCCCAAACCCTACCCTATCAAAATATCCAAACCCCCTCCATATCCCTAAACAAACTTCTCCCCATAACCCCTATTCCCATTACATTACTCCCATCCTAATATCCCTGTTTCATTGTTCCCCTTGGTGACAGATATCACAAAGGCACCCAGCCTCACATCATCATCAAAGGGCAGCCTAATCACAGTACACACTACAGTCATGACATCACAACATTCGTCAGAGTATGAGATGGAGACACAAAGTGACTCATCCTCAGAAGAGCAGGCTCCTAGGAGACATCACATGAGTGGAAAACATGTCAGGGATGAGCCCACTACCCTCACTGAATTACAAGCATGCCCTCTTGCCATGTCATGTTTCCAGCACCTAGCATGTTTTGAATTTTTTCAAAGGGTGGCAAATGTTAGAGTTCATCCTGAGTTGGCCCGTCGATTTGTGCTTCATCTACATGGAGGTCAGTCTATCTTGGCCGGGGTCACTTTCACATTGACACCCGAAACTATATTAGTGGCAATAGGTATACCAAATGTTGGAGAATAGTGGCATAAGAAGAAGAAGGTGGATAGGCAACACTATGAGCCTTACATCAAGGCCAGATTCTTGAGTCAGCTCACAAGAGTCTTTCCCTTCATATACTTGAAAGATGAGTATGCTCCACTCATGAGATTGATCATGAAATACTTCAGCTGTGAGGGGAGGTTCTCTCGACTATATGCTTATCACATCCAGTTGCTCATGCACTTTACCAGGGTGAGGAGGATGAACCTCCTGTTTTTCATATGCAGGATTCTGGTAGATCATCAGTTGGGATTGCAGGGCATTGCTTGGGAGGACTTCATCTCCCATGACGACTTCAACACATCACATGTACTATTAGAGCCAGAGCAGGAGATGGGTGGTCCTTCTCATCAGTATGAGCACCATGAGACCACTACCATGCCAGTTTTTGTTACATATCAGAGAGGTAGTAGGCACTTGTTTGCAGCAGCAAAGCGAGTGTTATCTTCACCCAAGGTGGAAGGGGCCTCGCTTCTGGCATCAGCGACATAGGTACTGGACAAGAGCAAGAGGCCCGTGCATGATTGGGGGCCATCAGGTGAACAGGAGACCGATGTCATCCTCATTCAGGATGATGAGGCAGAGGCAGAGAATGCCCGACTTAGGATGACCATTCAAGAGCATAACATGAAGATCCAATAATTGTCACTAAATGTGGAGAGAGCCAGATGAATCATCAGGTATCTGGAGCAAAGGAACAAGTAGCTTGAGGACCAGCATGCAATCATGGAGCTGCAAAGCATCCGTGAGAATCAACAAGCTGCCCAGCAAAGGAGGATCGAGCTCACTACCTTGGAGCAAGAGATCATCAATGACCATGAGTCATGGCTAGAGGAGATCAATATCCACCTAGGGAGACTGTTGGAGAAGACCAACAGAGACAAAACCATACTCAGGATGATGTCTTTTCATTACAGGGCACGGAACATGAGTGCAAAGGCCCGGATAAGGAGCTTCAAGGCCAAATTGAGCAGAGCAACAAAAGAGGTAAAAGAGCAAGATCGGCTTCGAATTTTGGCTGAATATTCTGTGACCCATCATAGTGCCTCTTAGAGAACCTCCAGCCCAAATTTTAAGAAATTTGGGACAGTTTTGGTCACATGGAAATTTTTTGGCACAAACACAGGTTTTTTCTCCCTGTGCGCCGCACCACTAGCGCGGCGCATAGGATTGGAAGCTCCAAATGAGAAATGGTTTGCATTTTTGGATTCAGAATGAAAAATCACGATTACTGGCACTCGGGCAAGAAAGTTGGGCATGATTTGAGTCTCCAGGAGGTCAAAAACACCCAAAAAATGGCCTCACTGCCCCTATTTTGACACACAGGAAGAAGTCTTGGGAGAATGAAGATTTGGAGGGCAAATGAGCTCCAAATTTAAAAATTCCACTTGGGTTGGAAATTAGACAGGATAGGCTTTCATTTTCCAACAAGCACATTTGGGTACATTTTGGACTCCTACAAGTGCCTCAAAACTGGTCCTGAAGTGGCGCAGCGCATATAGAAAATGGTGCGGCACATATAGGAAAAAAGGCCCAATTTGCCTCTACTTCGCGAAATTTCGATTCACAACTTTTCATAAGTTGGCCCTCTCATCTACACTTCACTTTTTCAGCACCAAAGGTGGCATTTAAAGTATTTTCACTCTTGATAGGCTTCTATCCAAGTTCCCAAAGAAAGGCAAAAGGTCACCCAAGCCATTTGTCATGTTTGTGACGCTGCACCTGTAGCTAATGTTCCGCTCTCCACCTTCATTTTGTAATGATTTGAGTAACTCCCCAACCCTTGGGTTTTCTATCTCTTCATGGCTCATTCTATATATTGTATGCAAACTATTTGCAAAGGGTTGGTTGGCCTGTAACTTCTGGGAGACTGTGGGAAAGAAAATTTGTTTCTTCATTGTATATTTTTACAGAGGATTAATGAAAGGCAACGACTTTGTTTCATGAGATTCATGTGGTTGTGAGTGTAGAAAATGTATCTCTTATGTTTCATATGTATCTTGTTATGTTTCATAGCTCATTTCATATTCATTTCCAGTGAAATTTTCTAAGTTAGATAAGGTAGAATTCAATTTTATTGCTCTGCCTGTGGGAAAATTTCATGTTCAGTGTTCTTCTTCTGTTGAAAAGGATTCATGTTGCCCATGCCCGTTTCACCATCCTAAGCAGCCTCTCCATTCTGTTCTTTCTCAAACGAAATTGCTAGACTTTCCGCCTATCTTGCCTCACGAAGTAATTTGTGCCTTTGTATTAAATTCTCTGTCCATTGTGGTCCATTGGTCCCATACCATCCCAGAAACACAGTCATTCATAAAAATCACTTCTTGTATCCATATTCACTTACTAGCCTATGATAAATAGTTCATTATAAGTCATCTCATGCCTTTTTGTTTATCTATTCACTGTGTGACTCGGAGAGAGCCCTCTCCTATTCTGGTAGGGCTAGCTACCAGATTGAGCGTGGTTTGTGGTTACCCTGAATTTTTCCTTCCTTCAGCCTAAGGCAGATTTAGGTGCTAACACTTATCACATCTATCAGAGCTTTTTTAATCAAAAACTCAAGAAATAAAGTGTTCTGAGACACATGGCTTTCAAATCCTACAATAGTGCAAAAACAACTAGAAAGGCTATTTTCCTACATGATACTCATGATAATAAGAGGTTGCTCTAATCATTTAGCCTAATAATCGACATAGCTTTGCAGACACTCTAACTGTATGCCTCTGGTATTGCAATGGCATGTTGTCTATAGTCACATATTCTAGAATCCCATGCGTGACCACTTCCAGATTGCATTCCATCTCCACCATGGGATTTTCTCCTTCCTTATAGGGAGCATCTTCTATGTGACATGCTACTCTTCATGCTATTGGCGACATACCGGGAGGCCTTTCTAGTCCAACATCTACGCATTTATCACAAGTTAAATCTAAAATATATTTTCACAAAATATTCATAAAACTTGAAAAATCCAAAAAACAAGTTTTACCTGCATTAGTCCAATGTTCACCCGATGGTAGAGGTAGATCCGGATCCCATCTGAAATTTGTGACTAAATAGATGTAGTTGTCCACAAGGATTAGTTGGCAGCACAACCGACCAAAAAATTTAAGAGGGAAATGCATTTGCTGGACTCCAGGCATGAGTTCACTCCATCTGACCAGCCTTGGATATTGTGGAGTAGGGTCATGTACCTTTGTCCACTGATACCAAAATATGGGCACCCGCGCTAGAAATAAAGTAAGAAGAATCGAACTGAAGCCAAACTATTTCAAGTTTCCTTGCTTACCTTTGGTCAGTTGCCCCTTCATATTGGCTGATAACCACTGCACATCATTTGAATATTATTGGAGTGAGGCATTCTACTACATACTAGAATTGAGATTTTGAAATCTCGTGTAAAGCTTGCAACCTAGATACGTTAGATGTGGTGTATATAATCGTTCTCAAGGGAATATTTTTTACTGTCGCTATTGTCACCTTCCCACCCACTTTTGTCTCTGCACCCGAGCAATTTCTCCTGACTAAAGCATTGGTGATATCACCTCCAGGATGATATCCGAAGAGTTAGACCCTTTCCCCTCTTCTGTACAATCCAATAATGAATTAGATGTCTGTTTCTTCTAGTTCCAATTCCTAGTCTCCAATAATGAATATATCCTGATCAACATCCCATAAACTAATCAAATAATGAAGTAGCTCGTTTCGGGCTCTGAGTCCTATAGTTTGGAAGAATTTCAACAGCCCATAGTTCCTCAAAGCATTCACACATTCTGGATCTTGGGCTACTTGGTGGTCTTCTGCCTCATGGCCTCTTTCCTCCCATTCAAGGGCTATGATGCCAAAATCACCTATAAAATAACCATTAAATATTACTTAAATGATTTTCCACAGATTAAAACTCAGAATTTTCACCTTAAGAGGAATATTTTTCTTTAGAAATTCTTCCTTGTGGTTATCACATATGTTTTTATTAAACTTGTGATGTCATCACAAGGGCCTTTCAGCTCAGGGGTGACCATCACAGGTCTAGTGAGAAAACCCATGATGATTTCCCCCACTATTAAAAATTAAAATCCTTCCATCTAACAAGAAAAAAACTCAACGAAAACACATGAAAATACAATGAAATGCAAGAGAAAATCCAAATCTCTTACCTACAGCTGACAGTTCGAGAAATGATTCCCTAAGTATCTGACACTACTCCCCTGAAAAATCGAAGAAAATGAGGTAAAAATGCACTCTCAAATGTACTCCAAGTGAAATGGTAAAAATGTATGTTTTTATTTTAGTCTATTTATAAGTTTTAAATTCATTTTTTCCATATTTTGTTAATATTTTATTATTTTCCTCAATATCAGTGATGTATTGCTATCTTTGTGCAGTTACAGGTACTTTTTGGTGGATACAGTGATTATTCTTGACTGATTTAATGACTTATATTTTATCTCTTCTTCAGACTCTTTAAAAATAAACGAAAAAGGAACCCTCTTCGAGTCATCTTTAAGCTCTTTTCTGACACTCAAAACATGAAAAGATCATCGAGTACTTGTCTTTTTGAACTCGTTAAATTAAATGAATTGATGTCATCTCAATATATGTTTACCCCTTTTTCAGACTGAGATTGACTATTTACGTAAAAGGTACACCTTGATCGACATGGTCAAGAGGTTCTCTTAGATATTGTTTTCTACCTTTTTGGGTTCGAGAGAAAAATTATGAAAAGGGACATGATGGAGTTTTATTTCTCATCTCTTTCTCAAACTCTCTAAATATGAAAAAGATGTTAAGTTATTCTTTTTTCGAACTTGCTAAAATTGACTCATCACCATGATGAGACTGAGTTTCTCCTTCTTAGGACTTGTAAAACTTACTAGGATGGATTTATTAGAAGAATGAACTTATATGATAAGCATATGTTATCTCCTTCAAGCTTGTGATAAAAACAAATTGGGGTACTTGCAAGAAATAGTGAGGAAAAATGAAAGCGAAGCATCCTTTGTATAGGTTGCATGTTGCTCTTGAACATGACACTCTTTTGCTTCTCATGTTAGGTTTGGGATAGCCTCACTCAGTCACTTATCCTCTCGGGTTCAGGTGATCCATTTTGCCTCTCATCTGACTATTCCATTTCCCCTTGTCAAATGTTGCCACGCTCCGGAGTTGTGTCAGCGATTTTCAAGAGAAGTCCTATCTACAGTTCATTACCTATACATTTTCTGACCCTTTTCTACAGTCTTGGATCCTATTAATTTCATTCCACTTTATTCCTCATTTCGTGTCAATGATGGGGGGATCATCATGGCCCTCCTTCGATGAGTCACTTCTTGTTGAATTCAGTTCATTAACTAGGAAGATGACTTAGAGACTCCCTTTCAGTACTTTAGAGCTTGCATGCCTTAATGGAAAGTTCTTCATATTCGATGACAAGTTTTCATCATTGGCCTTCAATCGGATGATTCCACGATTGTTCGACTTCAACATTATTTTTCACATTCACGGATTGTACTTCCGTACCTTGAGAACCATTGTCATTACTGGTGGTTTCTTTCATGCATGTTAATGGCCCACATCATTGGTTGTTAATCAAGTGGTTGTCTAACATGTTCGACTTCAACACATTCATTCACATATTAGAATTCGTACTTTGATTGGGTTGGGATGGAGTGCAAGACCCCGAGTCTCGTCTAATATTATTTAGGCTACATGGAGTTATGTATTATTCATGATTGTACACATGTTTCTACTATACGGGTGACTGTGACCATATTGTGGGACTTTACATTTATGATGATCCTTCTATATCGGGTGGCTTCTCCCAGAACTTGGATCTTAGATTTTCAGATGATCCTTCTCATTTGGATGGTTGCACCCATGCCGTGGATCCTTTTCATAGTCCTTACTATCCTGATGGTCGCGTCCATACCATGTATTCATGTTTTGATATTAGATATGTATATGTATATGTGTCCTTGATTTGTAGGTCTCTCGACAATGTTTGTTCTCGTCCTTGCAAAACCTCGTAAAGCATCTTAGCCATCACTCTTTGTTCTACCTTCATGATTTAGGGGGCATCTGTTGCACAATATTTTGTCACATCTCCTACACTTCCCCATGACATACCCCGAAGTCCTTGAAACATGACCATCATGCAGTGTACTCATCCAGCTCAGATATTCCCTAAAAAAATGATGGAAAAATGCCTAAGTTGAGCTTCCCCTAAAGGAAATGGATCTAAAACCCTAATTTTGACATCATCTTCCCCCTGACACTGAAAATCGTGATGATTTCTAGTTGCACTATACTAGCCCCACGATGCCATTGTTATTTTAGCTTGGATACTAGCAATGATCCATAAAAGGAAATTTTCCCAAAGAGGACAAGAAGCTTCGTGATCTAGAGGCTTCCAGAATGATGACTTGAGGTTGTTCGGCAAGGATGAGGTCGAGTTCTCTCAACTTGGCCTTTTGGTATTATCCCTATAAGATACCTCCTTGATATGAGGGCCTTCTCCTATCTTTGGAGAGATCCATGTCGAAAATAGCAACAAGAAATGCTAAATATAGAAGTGCTAAAAATAGCATTGTTATAAATATAATTTTAGGATACATTCCAATTTTAATTAGTCCCTAAATTAAAATTGTGAATTAAAATTCGAATTTGAGCTCAGCAGTTTTTTGTAAAATAATTAATTAATGCATCTTGAGTTAATTAGTTAGAGAAAATCAAACATGAAGTCTATGTGAAGACATGCAACAGCTATCCCTTTGATTGAGGAATTTATCCCTTAATTAAGTTGTACTTTGAGTTGTAATTAGTTAGCTCAGTTAACTAAGTTAAGTCCAGTTAGATTGCTTCCAACAGTTTGTGGAACTGATTGTGAGTTCAGTTAGTCAATGTATGCATGCATGCAACTAGTGTACTTCAGATAACTGAATATTCTCTCATAAATTACTCATGCATGTCAGTTTAGATAGAGACCCAGTTGAGATCAAAGGATGGGAGGATATCTCTTGCATGCAGAAGGAATTCTTTCCTTGAGATTTTGCACAGTTATTTTTGAGTTTGGTGAGCAGAGCGTGAGGTAATTACACATAGGTGGTAGCTTGAGGACCTAGGAGAAAATGTGGAAGGAAACACGATGCTTGGAGGACTGAAGGAAGGCATATGTGTTTTCTATTTTGTCTATGAACAATAGTGAGAGATTGTACTAAGAGTTGGATAGCTTGTGAGCTAAAACTTTGTGTAATCTTGAGATATTTCCACTTGTATGATAATACAGATAGCGGGGTTTTTAGTGGAGGCTTTCCCTAGAGTATTCTTCTGTGTTTCATGTGTGATTGATTCTTCTTCTCTGTTATATGTGTTTTGTTTGATCTTGCTCAAATTTATTAAGCTTTTTCAAAGTTTGATAGTAGAAGTAGATCAAGTATTTTGCTTTAGTTACATTGCATTATCAAGTGACCTACAGTGAGAATTTCTACATGGTATCGGAGCAAAGGTGATCAAAGCAGAGAATAGTATACAAAGAAGGGAGGAGTTCAAAGTTTAAAGTTCTTGACTATAGAAATTGAATTCTTATGACATCTCAAATTTCACCAATGGCGTTCAATGGTTTGAGACTTGAGTATGCCCTAGATGGCAGCTCGAATTATATAACCTGGAAGGATCACATGGAAGTGGTATTAGAGGACAACACTTTGAAGGACTTCATTGATCAAGAAGTCCCTAAGCCAGTAGCAGCTAATGCCCAAGAATTGGTGGAATGGAAGAAATGTGTGGCTAGAGCTAGGAGGATTCTTCTAGAGGGAGTTCGAGACGACATTGTCTCAA
The DNA here is from genome assembly GCA_000404065.3 of Pinus taeda. Lineage (NCBI taxonomy): Eukaryota > Viridiplantae > Streptophyta > Pinopsida > Pinales > Pinaceae > Pinus > Pinus taeda. The sequence goes on along the minus strand of APFE031056407.1, from coordinate 684,665 downwards.
GTTTCCATGGGAACAACACACCGTTCTCAATGTGGAAAACATTGAAGAATCTATATTAGAATAGCAATGATCAGAGGAAGTTGGCGCTAAAATACAAGCTTTGGAAAATTAAGTGTGAAAAGGGTGACACGATATCTACATATTTGAACAAGCTCACCACCTACAAGGATGAGCTTGGAAGTGTAGAAATCACAACAGCTGATGATGACATGGTGAGTCTTGCTCTCCTTGATCTTACTAAGAGTTTGCATAGCTACCAAGACTCAGTAAAAGGAAGAGAGAAACTTGCCATATTGGGAACGACTATGGTTGGATATGATGCAGGAGGAGATCAGGAGAAGCACCAGAGATGGTTCTTCATCAAAGCATTATGATGAAGAAAATATAGCCTTAGTGAGTAGGGTGAGGAAATGGAAAAGGAAGGCTTCCAATTCCAAATATAGTTCTTCCCATGGTGGGAAGAAGAATGACAAATCTAAAGTGTGATGCTTTAATTGTCATGAGGTGGGCCATTATGCAACAAATTGTCCACAGAAGAAATCCAAGAAGGGATCCTCGAAAGAATCAGATGGTGAGGCACTGCCCTCAGATTGAATTGGATTTCACCTCATCACATGCATGGTTTCATCAATGGTGGGTTGTGTTCAGTACCTGGAAAGTGGAGCCTAATTCCACATGAATGGTGACAAAAGTTTATTTAGTACATTGGAGGAGAAGGACCTCTAGATGCACATAGAGATGGGCAATGATGGAAAGTATCATGTTTCAGGTGAAGGCACAATTGTGTTTCAGAGGGAGCATGGCGTCCTCTCACCCTGATTAATGTAAAGTATGTGCCTGGACTGAAGAATAGCCTAGTATCCATCGCAATGTTGGAAGATAAAGGCTATGATGTAGTCTTCAGTAAAGGAAAGGCATTCGTAAGACACATCGGCACAGGACAAACCAAGAGAATTGGGATTCGAGTGAAAAATCTCTACAATCTGGAGCTAGATGATTGTGCTACATTGAGTTCCAAAGCAGAGTTAGTGCAAAGCCAAGATATTGGCAAGCTATGGCATAGAAGATTGGGCCACTTTCACCATGGGGCCTTGAAGATCTTACAACAGATTTCTACCGAACTTCCCAAGCGTAAACGTGAGCAAGTGGATACATGCAAAGGTTGTACCTTGGGTAAGTATGCAAAATATTCCTTTCACGATAGAGACAATCGAGCTAGAGCAATATTGGAGTGTGTTGAAAAGTGTGCAACAAGAAATGCTAAATTTAGGAAGTGCTAAAAATAGAACTGCTAAAAATAGCACTTCTAAAAATTGTAGTTTGGCCAATAAGCATTTTGGCCACCTTGGGTGAGAGGTGAAATTGCTAAAAATAACATCTTCTAAAAATAGCATTTATGGGTCCCTTCCTGTTTATAGCAGTCCCTGGTCTATCTATAGGAAGTAAATTTGAATTTGGTCTTACCAGCAGTTTGGAATATTAATTAATTAATCTAGTTTGAGTTAATTAGTTAAGGAAAAGCAAACTTGAAGTTTTTGTGAGAACATGCAATTATTTATCCACTAATTGGGGAATGTGTCCTTGATTTACTCCTCTGGTTGAGGAACTAAGGATGAGTTCTATATTGAGAGGATCAGATGACTTAGTTTAACTTAGTCAAGTTCAGTTAGATTAATCTAACAAGTTGTTAAATTAATGAGATATAGTTTTTTGATGCTTGCATGCATGTGACAACTATTATTTTCAGATAACTGTGTATTCACTCATGGATAACTGATGCATGCCAGTTCTGTCAAAGACCCAGTTGAGATCAAATGTGAGACAATGTACTATCAGATGCTAGGATATTTCTAGTAAGTATTCCTTGCATGGGGAAGGAATCTTCTTCCTTCTATGACTATGTAGTTGGACCTGAGGTGACAACAGGTATGATCAGGCCAATTTACATGTGTTTTGTAATTAGACCCCAATAAAAACTACGCAAGGAAATAGGAGCTTGGACTTGAGGTGTAGCCTTTATATATAGGGCTAGGTAGTCCATGAGCTTTATCATCAGAGTACAGAGAGAGTAGCATAGCTTTTGAGCTTATTCTTTTTGTATGTTGTTGAGGATTTCCACTTGATTGATAATACAGTGTTGGGGTTTTATGCTAGTGCTTTCCCGAGTGATATCTTTTCTGTTATGTGTGATTGATTCCTTATTATTAGTTATATGTGTTCATGCTTGATGTTGCTCATGGTTGATTAGTTTCCGCAAAGTTTATGGTAGATGTAGATCTAGTATTATGATTTAGTACATTGCATATATCAGTTTGATTTGTAGGTGAAATTTCTACATGATATCAATGAGCTAGCTGATTTGTTGGGGTTTTATGCTAGTGCTTTCCCCAGTGATATCTTTTGTGTTATGTGTGATTGATTCCTTCTTATTAGTTATATGTGTTCATGCTTGATGTTTCTCATGGTTGATTAGCTTCCACAAAGTTTAGGGTAGATGTAGATCTAGTATTATGCTTTAGTACATTGCATATATCAATTTGATCTATAGGTGAAACTTCTACATGATATCAGTGAGCTAGCTTATTTGTAGAGAAAATTATACATGGTATCAGAGCATAGGTGATCAAGGAAGAACAATGTACAAGAAGGAATTAGAAGCTTATGATTCGGGATATAGATCTCAAGTTCTTATCACATCTATTTCTTCGATGGCGTTCTATGGTTTGAGGCTTGAGTATGCCCTTGATGGTAGCTCAAACTATATAGCTTGGAAGGACAGACAATATTGGAATATAACAGCCTTAAGGACTTCATTGATCAAGAAGTCCCTAAGCCTACTGATGCTACTTAGCTGGCAGAATGGAAGAATTGTGTGGCTAGAGCCAGGAGAATTCTCTTGGGAGGAGTGCGAGATCACATTGTCTCAAGCCTCGATGGGAAGGAGACTCCATTTGCAATGTGGAAAACATTGAAAGATTTATATCATAATAGTAGTGATAAGAGGAAGCTGGCACTGAAGGACAAACTTCGAAAGATCAAGTGTGAAAAGGATGAGACGATCTCTTTGTATGTGACCAAGCTCATCACATGCAGGGATGAGCTTGCAAGTGTAGGGGTTGTGACAGCTGATGATGATATGGTAAGTCTAGCACTCCTTGGCCTTCCTAAGAGCTGGCATAGCTACTAGGACTCAGTTAATGGAAGGGAGAAACTGCCAGATTGGGAATGACTATGGTCAAATTTGATGAAGGAGGAGATCATACAGAGCACCAGAGACGGTTCTTCATCCATGGAGGATGAGGAGAACTATGCCTTAGCGATTAAGGAAAAAAATGGGAAGGAGAAGGTTTCTCTTTCAGAATCAAGTTCTTCCAATGGTGGGAAGAAGGTTGACAAATCGAAAGTGCGATGATTTTGTTGTCATGAGGTGGGCCATTATGCTGCAAATTGTCCATAGAGGAAATCCAAGAAGGGATCTGGGGAAGGATCTGAAGGTGAGGCACTTGCTTCACAGTTTGAGTTGGATTTCACACTCTTTCACATGCATGGTTTCATCCATGGTGGGAAGTGGTTGGTTTCTTGACAGTGGAGCTTCTTTCCACATGACCGATGACAAGATTTTGTTCAGTACTTTGGAGGAGAAAGATCTCTAGATACTCATAGAGATGGGTAATGATGAGAAGTATATTGTCTTAGGTGTAGGCACGATTATTTTTCAGAGGGAGCATGGAGCTCACCTTACCTTGACTGATGTCAAGTATTTGTTAGTGTCAGTCTTTGCAGCCATCCTCCAGCGATAAAACATGCTCTTACAAAGTGATTTTAAGGTGTCAAGGTCAGATTTTGTCATTTCATTGAGTCTTCAAGCAAAATTTGGTCACTAGGCATTAGGTCTAGGCTTTGATTTTACCCTTGTCAAAGTTGTCCAAATGACGTTCCATGTCACCATGCAACTAAGTGTACCATCATTCAAAGGGTTGTCATCATCATGTCAAGTTCCATTGGGTCATTTTACACCTTGTTCATGCTTCAGTTGCGCCTAGGCAAGGTTCTTTTCCCTCTCCTAGGGTTTTGAAGCTAATTTCTCTTGGATGGTCAAATAATTAGAAACACTTGTATCCTGATGTTCATAAACCTTCCCCTATCCATAATGTACCTTATTAAACACTTCCCATCACTAAAATCACCCAAATTCTTCATTTTCACACAAACCCTAGTTTCTTGCTACAACTTGGCAATTTTCTAGGCTAGGCCTGTGTTTTGCCTCTTTGGACCACCCACCGTCACTAAATTTCTAAGATTCCACTTTCCCATACTTTCTAACATCCCTCCCCACTTCCCAAAATTTTCTCAAGAATTTAGAAGCCCCCTATCCCCTTCATTTTGCTTCATTTCGGCAAATCCCTTGTCCCACACATCGGGATAGGTTTCACTCAAATGATGTTTCTGAGTAACCAAAGATGAATTTGGGACAATTGATAGAGATTTTTGTCCAAAACAGAACAAGTAAGCAAAACCTCCTTCACTTTTTACACAAGTGTCATGGTTTTAGAGAAATGTCAAAAATACAACCGCCTTGGGAGAATTGATATACCTCTGAAGTGACCTTGGGAAAATCAAGTTTTCTCCTAGCTTGGATAGCCACATGACTTTTTTGATGAGTAAAATGATAACTATACACAAACAAATTTCCAATGAGATATCATGAGCTCAATTTTGAGTTGAGGAACACTTTCAAAAGTTGACTGCAACAGCACTCCGCCTTGAGGCAACCTCACTGGGCACATTTTGACCAGTCTTGGGAGGTTCAATTTTTAATAGGGAAAATGAACTCCAAATTGCAACATTCTAGTTGGGTTCGAAATTATACTCAAGTACCTTTCCAACGAGCTTTCCTGCACCCAATTTGGACGCCGGGAAGGCCTCCAAACGACTCCTACACAAAGGCACATCGCATAGAGGGAGCGCGACACACTAGGAGAAACTTTCCAGTGTAAATTTACACTGGTGCAGCGCACATGGGAGGTGCGTCGCATAGGGCTAAAGGGCCTGAATTTGACTAAAATTTTCCTCCAAAACTACAAATTCTTCATTCCACAAGGTTTCCACAAGCAAACAAGGTCATTGTGCAAATCAAGGTCATAGAGAAACATTGCAAAGTGATTAGGAGAGCAAAGTGAGTGTTTAAAAGTGAGTGGGAGTCGTTTTCCAGGGCGCGACGCATATACACACGAGCATGGTGAACACAGAGGGTGCGGCACACACAGAGCCACCCCTCAGTGTATTTTTCAATGGGCGCGGCTGACACCCAGGGTGCAACGCACTGGGTTTGGCGGGCAGCGCACACCCACAAAGGGCCCAAATCGTGCCAAATCACTTCAAATTTCTTGTGAAGCCCATCAAATTAACAGGTAGGCTCTATGTCATTGCTTGTTCATCAAAGTTTATGGATGATATGGTGGTTCTTGGCTATGTTCAGTTGACACAAAACTCATAAGACCAACCACTCAAAAAACATCAAAACCATGGTGGCTAGGAATGCATAATTGAGGTATTGAGGCCAAGGTTCTGTTTTCCTACCATTTTTCCCTCTCCTACCATTTTTCCCTATCCTTCCTTTCTCATTTTTCCTATTATCCCTACCCTAAAATACTACGAAACCTTATCCCTTTTCCCTCCACTCTTTGGTCAACATAACACCCCAAAACCCTACTTGTCAAAACCCCAAAACCCTACCCTATCAAATACCCAAACCCCCTACATATCCCTAAACAAAATTCTCCCTATAACCCCTATTCCTACCACATTACTCCCCTCCTAATACTCCCTTTTGTTTCATTGTTCCCCTTGGTGGCAGATATCACAACAACACCTAGTTTCACACCATCATCAAAGGGCAGCCCAAGTACAGTACACACAACAGTCATGGCATCTGAGCATTCATCAGAGTACGAGATAGAGACACACAGTGATTGGCAAAAGCAAACAAGGAAAAGTACATGCTCAAGGACATGAAAAACCATTATTGGGCATGCAACCATGTTTGCAAGGCACAAATAAGGAATTTAAAGGCAAAACTAAAGAGGGCAATAAGGAAGCAAAAGAGGCAAAGGGAGCATGATTGTTTTCAGATGTTGGTCGAAACCTCTTTAGCCTAGCATGGTACTTGATGGAGAAGCTCCAGTCCAAATTTCAAGAAATTTGGGGCATTTTTGGTCACATGGAAAATTTTTGGTCACAAACACAGGTTTTTTCTCCCTGTGCGTTGCGCCACTGGCGCGACGCGTAGAATTGAGAGCTCCAAATGACAAATGGCTTGCATTTTTGGATTCAACATGCAAAATCACGACTACTGGTGGTTGGGCAAGAAATTTTGGCATGATTTGAGTCTCCAGGAGGTCAAAAACACCCAAAACATGGCCTCTCTGCCCCTATTTTGACACACAGGAAGCAGTCTTGGGAGAACAAAGATTTGGAGGGGAAAATGAGCACCCAATTCAAAAATTCCACTTGGGTTGGAAAGTAGACAGGATAGGATTTCCAGCAAGCACATTGGGCACATTTTGGACTCCTTCAAGTGCCTCAAAATAGGCTCCAAAGTGGCACAACGCATATAGAATTTGGCGTGGCACATATAGGAAAAAAGGCCAAATTCACCTCCGTTTCGCGAAATTTCGATTCGCGACTTCTCCAAAGTGGGCCTGCTCATCTACACTTCACGTTTTCGGCACATAAGGTGGAATTTAAAGCACTTTCACTCCAGATTGGTTTCAATCGAAGTGGCAAAGGAAGGCAAATAGTCACCCAAGCCATTTGTCATGTTTCTAACGCTGCACCTGTAGCTAATGATTGGCTTTCCACCTCCATTTTGTAATGATTCGAGTAACTCCCCAACCCTTGGGCATTCTATCTCTTCATGGCACATTCTATATATGTATGCAAACTATTTGCAAAGGGTTGGTTGGCTTGTAACTTCTGGGAGACTGTGGAAGAAACTATGTTTCTTCATTGTATATTTTTACAGAGGATTAATGAAAGGCAACGACTTTGTTTCATGAGATTCATGTGGTTGTGAGTGTAGCAAATGTGTCTCTTATGTTTCATATGTATCTTGTTATGTTTCATAGCTCATTTCATATTCATTTCCGGTGAAATTTTCTAAGTTAGATAAGGTAGAATTCAATTTTATCGCTCTACCTGTGGGAAACTTTCATGTTCATTGTTCTTTCTTCTGTTGAAAAGGATTCATGTGCGTATGCCCTTTTCACTCTCCTAAGCAATCTCTCCATTCCGCATTGTTTCAAACTAAATTGTTGGACTCTCTGCATATTTTGCCTCATGAAGTAATCTGTGTATTTATATTAAATTCTCTATTCATTGAGGTCCATTGGTCCCATACCATCCCAGAAACACAGTCATTCATAGAAATCACTTCTTGTATCCATATTCACTTACTAGCCTAAGATAAATATTTCACTATAAGTCATCTCAGGCATTTTCATTTATCTATTCACTGAGTGTGACTCGGAGAGAGCCCTCTCCTGTTCTGGTAGGGCTAGCTATCAGATTGAGCATGGTTTTTGGTTACCCTGAATTTTTCCTTCTTTCAGCCTAAGGCGGATTTAGGTGCTAACATAGTGGTTACCATACTGGGGAACCAGAGTGGTTTGCTTGAAGATTGTTTTTCCCTAGTACATATCTCAAGTTCAGAGCTGATTGTTGATGGTGAACAATGATCAGACATAAGAAGACGACTGAAATCATTCACCTGGCGACTCCTTCCACTGAAGAATCCAACAACCGGTGCTTCATGGTGACTCCACTGTAGAGGGATCAGTAGCTTTGAGATTTTTTAAAATGGAGCAGGTTGCAAGAAGATATGCTCCCATGAGATACATTCCAGGATTTCCAAATAAAATTCCAAAGGTAGATTGGTCAAGGAATCTACCTACGTTTAAAGATGATGGTAAGAAGGATGTTGCCTTACATCTAGTCCAATTTCACATGCATATTCGCAAGTTGAAGGTTGATTTTGCTGAAGATTGCTTAATGAAGATATTCCTGGCCACTCTGGAAGGTGAAGCCCAATCTTGGTATGAAAATTTGCCCGCTGCTTGTATTTACTGTCTAAAGGATTTTCATGCCCTATTCATTGAAAGATATAAAGACTCTTATCAATCATTAAATCTAGTTCAGGGTTGTTGCAAACATGCTTCTACTTTTATTGAAAGCCTTGAAAAATACTATGAGGATGATAATTTTGTGGATGATGAGATCATGTAAGCCCTGTATGAAAATCCCTTTCAGCAGCGTAAAGACGATCATGAAAATTTGCAGCATGATCAAGATTGTAGTACGGTTGAAGATGAAGGAGTTTTGTCTCTTGATTGAATTACATGAAATGGATCAGCAGTATGAGGAAAATTTGTATACAACTTCACTTGAAATTAATGAAGACAATCATTGTTTGAGAAAAAGGAAACAAAAGGTCTTATCTCCTTTGTTTGAAGACGAGATAGATCAACTCTTGCACGGCTATGTTCCAGCGCAAGCTAAAGCAAATTTGCAGTGCACGCATGGTCAAGAAAGTGTTGGTGAAGCTTCTTCCTCTTTTGAAAAGGATGACAATCTGGTGAATAGTTGTACAGATCAACAGGTTGAAGAATTCCATGTGGCTGAAAGTGATGAAATAAAAAGTGTCATTTCAGATCTATCCAGAGAAGAAGACAGCATGCAGGGAAGTCCAGTTCTACTTTCAAAATGTGATAACGTTAAGTCAACGTTTTCAGATCCATATTCAGATTATGGTGACCAAGAAAACCTTGTACTAAGTTCCATGAAAGAGAATTCTGTTGTTAAAATCACCTGGAATGAAGAAAACAGAGTTTTGAATCCAAATGTTATCATGTCATCAGAACAAAGCCTTCATAAAGAGGTAGTCCAGTCAGCTCATGAACAACAAGATGAGAATTTTGTTCAAGTGAGTGAAAAAGATCTGGGTGAATTTATGGTAGATGATATAAATGATTGTGTTGGGTTTCAAGAATCATTTGAAGCTTCTTTCTCATGATTGATGGATGCAAAGACAATCTGCCTGTCATATCATATGAAGATGATATACAATGTATTCAGACTTCAGCAGAATAGACCACTCAGGATTCCATTTCAGATTCTCCTTCCTATATTTCATGTTCTGAAATGTTCTTTGAAGAGGAAATATTCTCATCTACTTGTTCATAATTGTTTGAAGACCAAGAACCTACTCTTGTTTATGAAAAGAGATCAGCATCACAAGAAAATGACACCTTCTTTCTTCAACAGGAGGAAAGACCTTATGTTCTTCATGATCCAATGGCAGATTTTTTGCAGACAGCAGTGAAGGTGATTATTTCAGTATTCAGTGATGAAGGAGATCATGGTAAATTATGTTTTTGGAAGCCTAGTTACCAGTATCTGTTGTTGACCAGAAGATCTGATCAAGAGAATCAATCAAGGAGGCATCTACTTGATTGGTTACATTAGAAGACACATTACACATGATTGTACATATTGCATTAGTACGCAAGTGACTGTCATCATGATTTGAAACCCTCGAATCTTGATGGACTGCTACAATTAAAACAAGTTTTGTAAGTTATTGTTTTAGTTAAGTCAATCATGAGTCATTTCCTTTTACATTGAGTCAATTTTTCAGCCATGTTGGTTCCATAATTAAGTCAGTCTGATTTAGGTTTCAGTCAATAAATGAGTCAGAGTCTTGTGTGGTTTGTCAAAATAATGACTCCATAGCCCAATGGACGAAGGCACTGTCTGCTCACCCAAAGATCTGTAGTTCTTGGCACCTCCAAGGAGCTGGAGCTACCATCCCCCATTGGAGCCAATGTTAGTGTCAGTCTTTGCAGCCTTCCTCCAGTGATAAACTGCTTTTACAAAGTGATTTTAAGGTGTCAAGGTCAATTTTGTGTATTCAGTGGTCTTCAAGAAAATTTGGTCGCAAGGCATTAGGTCTAGGGTTTTGATTTTACCCTTGTCAAGTTGTCCATGATGTTCCATGTCACCCTGGCTATGTTGTCCATCATTCAAAGGTTTATCATATTCAAGTTCCACTGGGTCATTTACACCTTGTTCTTCTTCAGTTGCACTAGGCAGTTCATTTCCCTCTCCTGGGTTAAGCTATTTCTCTTGGATGGTCAAATCATCGAAAAAACTTGTATCCTGATGTTCATACACCTTCCCCTATCCATAATGTACCTTATTAAATACTTCCCATCACTAAAATCCCCCAAATTCCTCATTTTCGCACAAACCCTAGTTTCTTGCTACAACTTGGAAATTTTCTAGGCTAGGCCTCTGTTTTGCCTCTTTGGACCCCTTCCCTTCACTCCATTTTTGCGATTCCACTTTCCCCTACTTTCTAACATCCCTCCCCACTTCCCAAAATTTTCTCAAGAATTTAGAAGCCCCCTATCCCCTTCATTTCGCTTCATTTTTCCAAATCCCTTGTCCCACACATCGGGATAGGCTTCACTCAAATGATGTTTCTAAGCAATAAAAGATGAATTTGGGAAAAATGAGAGAGGTTTTTTTCTAAGACAACCAAATGAAGCAAAACCTCCTTCACGTTTAACACAGGTGTCATGGTTTTAGAGAAATGTCAAAAATACAAGAGCCTTGGGAGAATTGATAAACCTCTAAAGTGACCTTGGGAAAATCAAGTTTTCTCCTAGCTTTGTTAGCCAAATGACTTTCTTGATGAGTAAAATACTAACTCAACACCAATAGCATTCCAATGAGCTATCATGAGATCAATTTGGAGCTCAGGAACACTTTCAAAAGTTGACTACAACAACACTCTACCTTGAGGCAGCCTCAATGGGAACATTTTGACCAGTCTTGGGAGCTTTGCCTTTTGATAGGGAAAATGAACCACAAATTGAAAAATTCTAGTTGGGTGGGAAATTAGAATCAATTACCTTTCCAACGAGCTATCCTACACCCAATTTCGAGACCGGGAAGGCCTCCAAAGGGCTCCTGCAAAATGGTGTGGCGCACAGAGGGAGCGCGGCGCACTGGGAGAAATTTTCCAGTGTAAATTTACACTGGCGCGTCACACATGGGAGGCATGGTGCACAGGGCTAAATGGCCTGAATTTGACTAAAATATTCCTCCAAAACTGCAAATTCTTGATTCCATAAGGTTTCCACGAGCAAACAAGGTCATTGTGCAAATCAAGGTCATAGAGAAACATTGCAAAGTGATTAGGAGAGCAAAGTGAGTGTTTAAGAGCGAGTGGGAGTTGTTTTCCAAGGAGCGACGCATATGCACAAGGGCGTAGTGCACATAGAGGGAACGACACGCACAGAGCCATCCCTCAGTTTATTTTTCAACAGGCGCGGCGCATACCTAGGGCGTGGTGCATTGGGTTTGGCACGCGGCGCACACCCACAAAGGGCCCAAATCATGCCAAATCACTTCAAATTGCTTGTGAAGCCCACCAAATTGATAGGTAGGCTCTATGTCATTGCCTGTTCATCAAAGTTTATGGATGATATGGTGGTTCTTGGCTATGTTCAATTGCCACAAAACTCATAAGACCAACCACTCAAAAAACATCAAAACCATGGCCGGTAGGGTTGCATAATTGAGGTATTGAGGCCAAGGTTCTGTTTTACTACCATTTTTCCCTCTCCTACCATTTTTCCCTATCCTCCCTTTCTCATTTTTCCTATTATCCCTACCCTAAAATACTACCAAACCTTATTCCTTATCCCTCCACTCTTTGGTCAACATAACACCCCAAAACCCTACCTTGTCAAAACCCCAAAACCCTACCCTATCAAATACCCAAACCCCCTACATATCCCTAAACAAAATTCTCCTTATAAACCCTATTCCTATCACATTACTCCCCTCCTAATACTCCCTTTTGTTTCATTGTTCCCCTTGGTGGCAGATATCACAACAAGACCTAGTTTCACACCATCATCAAAGGGCAACCCAAGTACAGTACACACAGCAGTCATGGCATCTGAGCATTCATCAGAGTATGAGATAGAGACACACAGTGATTAGAAAAAGTGAACAAGGACAAGTACATTCTCAAGCACATGAAAAACCATTATTGGGCATGCAATCATGTTTGCAAGGCACGAATAAGGAATTTAAAGGAAAAACTAAAGAGGGCAATAAGGAAGCAAAAGAAGCAAAGGGAGCATGATCATTTTCAGATGTTGGCCGAAACCTCTTCATCCCAGCATGGTACTTGATGGAGAAGCTCCAGCCCAAATTTCAAGAAATTTGGGGCATTTTTGGTCACATGGAAAATTTTTGGTCACAAACACAGGTTTTTTCTCCCTGTGCGCCGCGCCACTGGCACGACGCGTACGATTGGGAGCTCCAAATGACAAATGGCTTGAATTTTTGGATTCAACATGCAAAATCATGACTACTAGTGCTTGGGCAAGAAATTTGGGCATGATTTGAGTCTCCAGGAGGTCAAAAACACCCAAAAAATGGCCTCTCTGCCCCTATTTTGACACACAAGAAGCAGTCTTGGGAGAACAAAGATTTGGAGGGGCAAATGAGCACCAAATTAAAAAATTCCACTTAGGTTGGAAAGTATATAGGATAGGATTTCCAACAAGAACACTTGTGTACATTTTTAACTCCTAAAAGTGCCTCAAAATAGGCTTCAAAGTGGCGCAACGCATATATAATTTGGCACGGTGCATATAGGAAAAAAGGCCAAATTCACCTCCGTTTCACGAAATTTCGATTCGCGACTTCTGCAAAGTGGACCAGCTCATATACACTTCATTTTTTCAGCACATAAGGTGGAATTTAAAGAACTTTCACTCCATATTGGCTTCAACCCAAGTGGCAAAGAAAGGCAAACAGTCACTCAAGCCATTTGTCATGTTTCTAACGCTGCACCTGTAGCTAATGATTGGCTTTCCACCTCCATTTTGTAATGATTCGAGTAACTCTCCAACCCTTGGGTGTTCTATCTCTTCATGGAACATTCTATATATTGTATGCAAACTATTTGCAAAGGGTTGGTTGGCTTGTAACTTCTGGGAGACTGTGGGAAAGAAACTCTATTTCTTCTTGTTATTTTTATAGAGGATTAATTTAAGGAGTGGCCCTGTTCATAGATTCATTGTGTTGTGAGTGTAGCAAATGTGTCTCTTATTTCATATTATTTTATGTTCATAGCTCATTTCATATTCATTTCTAGTGAATTTTCTAGTTAATAAGGTAGAATTTAATTTTTTTGCTCTTGCCTGTGGGAAATTTTATGTTTAGTGTCTTTCTTTGTTGAAAGGGATTATGTGCGTACCTTTTCCTCTCCTAGCAATCTCTCATTCCACATTATTTCAAAACTAAATTACTGGCTCTCGCCTATCTTGCCTACGAAGTAATCTATGTATTTATTTAATTCTCTGTTCATTGAGTTCATTGGTCCATACCATCCGAGAAAAGAGTCATCATCAAAATCACTTCTTGTTATCCATATTCACTTACTAGCCTAAGATAAATATTTCATTGTAAGTCATCTCAGGCCTTTTCGTTTATCTATTCACTGAGTGTGACTCAGAGAGAGCCCTCTCCTATTCTGGTAGGGCTAGCTACCAAACTAAGCGTGGTTTGTGGTTACCCTGAATTTTTCCTTCTTTCAGCCTATAGCGGATTTAGGTGCTAATAGTATGTACCAAGACTGAAGAGAAACTTGGTCTCGATCATGATGCTGGAAGACAAAGGCTATGATGTAGTCTTCAGTTAGGGAAAGTTTTTCCTTTGACACATCATCACTAGACAGGTGAAGCAGATTGGTTCACGGGTCAAAAATCTGTATGCTCTTGAGGTTCAAAATGCATGCAAAGCCTTGAGCAGCAAGGAAAATTATGGAGACTTGGTGGTTGAGAGGGAGGGTATGTTACCTCTCAACATGCAGTGCCAGAGGAAGTCTCAGACGATTCTGGAGGAGCCACGATTGGTGCAGCAACTTCAGGAGGTTGTGGAGTAGCCACAACAGGGGAATCTGAGTGGAGATCAAGTAGAGACATATACTCATGCAAAGACCTCTAAGGGGAGGAAACATCGAGCCAGGTGGGCAGAAGGATCACATGCAGCCATACCTCTAGGTAGGAGGTGGGGCGATATAGAGTGATCGTCTGAAGGAGGAGGGGTAAGATCCTTGAGGAACCAAACCTCTTGGATGAGACCTTACTATGGGAGCCTCGATGTGGAGTAGCAGGAACTGATTGATTGGTTAGAGACATATGCGAATGGAGTGGCAGAGAGAACTATAGTGTAGGGAATCCCAGGACAACACAGAGCATGCAGGTTGTAGCAATGTGAGAGGCACAAGTGTGTTGCACAGTGCAGGGTAGCATAGAGAAGGGTGCAATAGTGCGAGATGCATGGAGATGTTGCAGTAGCGCAGAGGTCAATGAGGGAGCACTTGTCAGTAGTAGGTAGAGAATCAACATCAACGTATGTTTCTAGCCCAACAGAGTGGTCAGTTAGGAGTTTTTTTGTTCCGAGTGTTGCTGGAGCAACAACACTTGATAGATGTGTTGCATACAGAACATTCTAGAGTTACAGGATCAGGTTCGAGAGGAAGCCTTTCTTGTTGAGAGGGAGTGTTGAAAAGTGTGCAACAAGAAATATTAAATTTAGGAAGTGCTAAAAATAGAACTGCTAAAAATAGCACTTCTAAAAACAACAGTTTGGCCAATGAGCATTTTGGCCACCTTGGGTGAGAGGTGAAACTGCTAAAAATGACATCTTCTAAAAATAACATTTCTGAGTCCCTTCCTATTTATAGTAGTCTCTGGTCTATCTATAGGTAGTAAATTTGAATTTGGTCTTACCAGCCGTTTGGAATATTAATTAATTAATTCAGCTTGAGTTAATTAGTTAAAGAAAAGAAAACTTGAAGTCTTTGTGAGAACATGCAATTATTTCCCCACTAATTGGGGAATGTGTCCTTAATTTACTCCACTGATTGAGGAATTAAGGATGAGTTCTATATTGAGAGGATCAATTGACTTAGTTTAATTTAGTCAAGTCTAGTTAGATTAATTTAACAAGTTGTTAAATTAATGAGATATATTTTGTTGATGCTTGCATGCATGCGACAACTATTATTTTTAGATAACTATGTATTCACTCATGGATAACTGATGCATGTCAGTTATGTCAGAGACCCAGTTGAGATCAGATGTGGGACAATGTACTATCAGACGCTAGGATATTTCTAGTAAGTATCCCTTGTATGGGGAAAGAAGCTTCTTCCTTCTATGACTACGTAGTTGGACCTGAGGTGACAGCAAGTATGATCAGGACAATTTAAATGTGTTTTGTAATTGGACCCCAATCAAAACTGCACAAGGAAATAGGATCTTGGACCTAAGGTGCAACCTTTATATACAGGGCTAGGTAGTCCATGATCTTTATCATCAGAGTACAGAGAGAGCAAGATAGCTTTTGAGCTGATTCGTTTTGTATGTTGTTGAGGAATTCCACTTGATTGATAATACAATGTTGGGGTTTTATTTTGGTGCTTTCCCTAGTGATATCTTCTGTGTTATGTGAGATTGATTCCTTCTTATTAGTTATATGTGTTAATGCTTGATGTTGCTCATGGTTGATTAGCTTTCACAAAGTTTATAGTAGATGTAGATCTAGTATTATGCTTTAGTACATTGCATGTATCAGTTTGATCTGTAGGTGAACTTTCTACATGATATCAGTGAGCTAGCTTATTTGTAGAGAAAATTCTATAGAGTGAGTTCATACAGATGTGTGAGGACCATTCTCGATAGCCTATACCGCTAAACAAAGGTACTATGTTATTTTCATTGATGATTTTTCTCGTAGATGTTAGATCTATTTCATGCAGAAGAAGGATCAAACCTTCTCAATCTTTTGTGAGTTCAAAGCTTGGTTGAGAAAGAACCAGGAAAGAAGATAAGGGCCTTGCGAAGCGATAATGGTGGAGAGTATGTCTCTCAATAGTTTAAGGACTTCTGTACAATAGAAGGAAATTAGTGGGAGTTGACGACATCCCATAACCCACAAAAGAATGGGGTGGCTAAAAGGAAGAATAAAAAAATTGTTGGAGCAGCTTGGGTGATGATGCATGACCAAGGCTTGCCACTTCATTTGTGGGATGAGGCATGCAATACTGTGATATACTTGCATAATAGAAGCCTGCATCATATACTAGGGATGAAGACACCAGAGGAGGCTTTCTCTGGGAAGAGACTAGATGTGAGTCACTTCAGGATCTTTGTCTTATCGATATTTTTCCCTGTGACCAAAGATCCTTGGAAGAAGCTAGAGCCAACAACTGAGTTGGGGATACTTGTGGGGTACACTGATACACCCCAAAACTATCGGGTGTTCTTTCCTACCAGTCAAAGGACAGTGGTACGCAAAGATCTAAAGTTTGATGAGTAGAAGGCCATGTGAGTTTCCCTTGAGAGGGAGCTCAAGTTGCACGCAGAGTAGGAACTTTTGGTTCCTAAGGAGGAGGAGCCTTAGATTGATGTGGAGCAACCACATGCAGAGGATCCAGGAGTGAAGACATCCACTCATGTAGAGTCTTCCAGGGACGGGCTAAAATGCTCAAGGGAAGCTGATAGATTGTTGATGGATGTGAGAGAGAATGTGGGATAAACATCTTCTGAGTGCAGACAGAGGAGGTCACCTGAGTGGTACACTAGTTACATGGCCCTTATTGGGGAATGCATAGAGACCAAACCATCTTCCTTCGAGGAAGTAGTGCATCAGCCAGTCTGGGTTGATGCTATGGTGGAGGAGTGTGACTCCATAGTTCGGAACCGTGTTTGGGATGTTGTTCTAAGACCAGAGAACAAGTCAATGGTGAGTTCTCGATGGCTTTACAAGGTAAAGCAAGCAGTTGATGGTAGTGTGGAGAAACATAAGGCAAGGTTTATTTCCCGTGGTTTCTCACGGGTTGAGGGGATCGACTATGATGAGAATTTTTCTCTTGTAGCAAGGTACTCATCTATCAGATCGATGTTGGCACTATTAGCACAGATGGGTTGGAAGATCTATTAGATGGATATGAAGACTACATTCCTCAATGGCAAGATTGAGGAAGAGGTGTACATAGAGTAGTTGGAAGGATTTGAGACCTTCGATCATGAGTCACATGTGTGCCAACTCAAGAGAGATTTGTACGGGCTGAAGCAAGCACCTCATGCTTCGTACACCAGGATCGACAACTATTTCACTGGGTTGGGCTTCACAAAGAGTGAAGCAGATGCAAACCTATACCACATCATGGTGGAAGGTAAGCCATTGATCATTGTTCTTTATGTTGATGATCTGATATTAACAAGTGATGATCAGTTGATCAAGTCTTGCAAGGAGGACCTTGCAAGGGAGTTCAAGATGAAAGACATGGGTCTCATGCACTACTTTCTAGGCATGGAAGTGTAGCAGAAGGATGGGGAAGTGTTTGTGTCTCAAGGAAGGTATGCCAATGAGATACTCAGGAGATTCCACATGGAGAAGTGCAAGCCCATGCAGACTCCTCTAGCAGGTAATTGGAGGAAGGAGGATGCTACTTCAGCTGAGGTAGTAGCTGCTACTATGTATTGGCAACTTGTGGGTTCATTCATGTATTTAGTGAACACACGACCAGATTTGTGCTTTGTGGTGAACCGACTGAGTCAAGCTATGGTTCAGCCTACCAAGATGCTTTGGAAGGAAGCTAAGCATGCACTGAGATACTTCAAATGCACATCTCAGTATGAATTATGGTATAGACAGACAAAGGGAGTGAAGCTTCAGGGTTTCACAGATGCAGATTGGGCAGGGAGTCCATCAGATTAGAAGAGCACTTTAGGGGGAATTTTCAACCTTGCTTCAGCTATAGTTTCTTGGTACAACATGAAAACCAAAGGTCAGTTGCACTTAGCTCAGCAGAGGCTGAATACATGGCTGCCAGTCAAGCAGCATGTGAGGCCATTTGGATGTGGAAAATTCTAGTTGGGTTGCTTGATTAGAGGATGGATCCAACTGTGATTTATTGCAATAAGCAGAGTTGTATCAAACTCTCTAAGAATATAGTATTTCATGATAGGGCCAAGCACATCAATATCCAATATCATCATCTTCGAGACTGTGTGGTTAAGAGGATCATGTTGTTGCAATATGTTTCGACCAAGGAGAAAGATGCAGATATTTTGACTAAGGCATTGTCAAAATGAAAATTTGAGTTCCATAGAGACAAGATTGGGGTGAAAGCTTAGAGGGAGTATTGAAGATAGCAACAGGAAATTCTAAATATAGAAGTGCTAAAAATAGCATTGCTATAAATAGCATTTCGGGATACATTCCAGTTTTAATTAGTCCCTAAATTAAAATTGTGAATTAAAATTCAAATTTGAGCTCATCAGTTGCTTGTAAAATAATTAATTAATTTATCTTGAGTTAATTAGTTAGATAAAATCAAACATGAAGTCTATGTGAAGACATGCAATAGTTATCCCTTTGATTGAGGAAGTTATCCCTTAATTAAGTAGATTAAGATGAGTTGTACTTTGAGTTGTAATTAGTTAGCTCAGTTAACTAAGTTAAGTCTAGTTAGATTAGTTCCAACAGTTTGTGGAACTGATTGTGAGTTCAGTTAGTCAATGCATGCATGCATGCAACTAGTGTACTTCAGATAACTGAATATTCTCATAAATAACTCATGCATGCAGTTCAGATAGAGACCTAGTTGAGATCAAAGGATGGGATAGTGTACTATCAGCTGCAGGAATATTCCCTTGAGGATATATCTTGCATGTAGAAGGAATTATTTCCTTGAGGATTGCGCAGTTATTTTTTAGTTTGGTGAGTAGTGTGTGAGGTAATTACACATAGGTGGCAGCTTGAGGACCCAAGAGAAACTACGCAAGGAAATAGAAGTCTTGGAGGACTGAAGGAAGGCATATGTGTTGTCTATTATGTCTATGAGTAGCAGTGAGGGATTTTACTAAGAGCTAGATAGCTTGTGAGCTACAGCTTTGTGTAATCCTGAGATATTTCCACTTGTATGATAATACAGATAGAGGGGTTTTTAGTTGAGGATTTCCCTAGAGTATTCTTCTGTGTTTCATGTGTGATTAATTCTTCTTCTCTATTATATGTGTTCTGTTTGGTCTTGCTCAAATCGATTAAGATTCCGCAAAGTTTTATAGTATAAGTAGATCAAGTATTTTTCTTTAGTTACATTGCACTATCAAGTGATCTACAATGATAATTTCTACAATCCTAACTCCCTTTCCCTACCTATATATTCATCCTCTCCCATTCCCAAATGGTTGGTCTTTGGCTAATTTCACCCTTATGATGAGATTATGCCTGCATGATACTTATTTGGCTTGGAGAAGGAGTGCTTGGAGAGCTTGAGCTTCAACTTTGACATTCACTCAAGGAGATCTTATTGAAATCAAGGCATGGTTTTATGCTTCCTCATTTATCCTATTAATATATAAAATTGTTGGTTCATTTTCCATAGATGTGTATGTTAATGCATCATTTATCTTAATGCTCCTTGACTTGTTAAATAGGTTACTTTTGATTATACTATTCGTACTTGCATGCTTTGTTGTGTCTTGATCTCTTGTGCAGGCATTTAAACACTGTGAGCAGTAGGACCGAGCCCATGGTGCATGTGATTTGAGGTCTTCAACAGAGGAGGATATTGTAGCATCAAAACGAGGTAGGCCATCTTCCTCTTCTTCTATTTTGGTTGTAACTTAAGAAAGTTTCTAGAAGATTGTCACGTAGGTTTCTAGTCCCACTCATTGGGCTAGAGGGATCGTCTACGTCCATAGAGAGAATTTCATAGACAACAGGAGAGACTAGAGGGTCTCAGTCTTATTAATGTCTTGTCATGGGAGTGATTAAGGGTCTAGTTCAGCAAAACATCAAGTTATCTCAGGGGTTGGGCACCCAGAAGGGTTGGTTGTCTCGTAAACATTTTGTAGCTCTTGAGGAAGGTCAGATTGGTCTTGTCTTGTCGATTCCACTTCCTTAACTGTACATAGTGATTTGAATCATATTGTAGTAACTCTTTGTCAAATGTTTACCATGGTTGGCCGATTATCCTGGTTAAATTTTGGAGGAGGGATTACATATACCATTCTTGGACTTATTCTATCAAAGAATAAATTTATTTTTGTGTCAAAAATATAATTTGTTTTAGAAATTAGAAATGCAGAAATATTTTCTTTAGTTGATAATTACTTGTGATTTCCTCATATTCTTATTATCTTTATTATGTTTCTTTTATCTTAGTTCATCAATAAATTATCAAAACCAACACACTAAGATCAGGGACACTAGATACAGGCATTCATCCAAGGCTAAAACATCTATATAGGGGAAAACCTAGTCAAGAACTCTTCCTTCAGTAATTCAAATTGAGATGGACCAAGACCCTAGACCAATAGACGTTCCTTCCCCACCAAGTCAGTATTTCAAGATCATATAGTAGTCTATTCTTATACAGTAGTTGCATCCTAGCAACAATCAAGTAATTTGACTTCCTAGTTGCATAATTTTGACCCCCAGCAACATAATTTTTTCCTCCCAGTTACTGCAAAATTTCTGGCCCCTTCCAACAATTGCACAGCTTCACATGTGAGAGAGAGAGAAAATTTCAACTTTTATGCTTGAGAGTGACCTTCTTCTTCTTCCTATAAATTCAAACTTTTTCTAACCCCAGAAACTATAGATCGAATTTTTGTGTGTCTCAAAATAGGTTGAGTTGTTATCTTTATATAGTGATTTTGTTGCCTAGTTTTAGGCCGACTTGGTGGAGGAGGCCTAGAAGACTAATTTTAATATAAAATAAATTTTTTTCTTGACAAATAATTCCCAAGAAGGGTTATTTACATTATGACATGGACAAGGAAACTTGGCACAAACCCTAGAAGCCTGCAATGGAAGATTTGACCTAAAAATAATTGACCAAAGCATGAAACCCATGCTTTAATAAGTCAATTTTAATAATAATAATTATTTTTCTTCATTTTGACAAATACATGATATTTTGACTTAAATAAATTTATGAAGAGGAAAGCTAGTTACATTCTTCAACAATGTGTTCCTCCTCCACCAAGACGGCCTCAAGAACTATCAAGTTTGCCTTGTGAAGGGATCTCAACCTCACATAACCAATATATATAAGCTATGACTTCGACTTATTGTAGAATATAAGCAAGGAAGTTGTATATGCAATTTAAAATAAATGCAAAGGAGTGAAAAAGGATTGGAAAAGGAAGATAAACCCTAGATAATTAAAGAGTAAACCTAGCGAAATAAATAAGGAATTTTTCTCTTGTTTTTAGATCACACGTGCAAATATTATAAGTTGCAAGAAGGATAAAAATTGCAGGTATGCAATAGAGGCTGAAATTTGGATGTAGAAAGGTTGAAATGTGTGTTTGAAGTAGTTTTGAAGAAGATTAACTATTGTTGATTAGAAGCAGACTTTTGTCATCTTGAAAGGAATTTATTGGGAGGCTCACTTGGTGGATTGGATGAGGCCTTATTTTTGGTCAAAGGTCCTTATTTGTCTCATTTTATTTTGTTCTTGAAGAAGAGGAAAATGTTTGGCTTTTCCCCTAGAAGAGGGGTTTTTCCCTAGATGACAGCATACATCATGGCTCCTTGTTGTTTTCATTTTCATTCATTTATGTTTTCATAGCTGCTTGATGATAAGAAGATAATAAGAATACTAAGAAATCACAAGTAATTATCAAGATAATAAAATATTTATGCCTTTCTGATTTTTTAAAAGGGGGAACCTAGTTGAGATGAAGATGGATCCTTATCAATGGGACCACTCTTATAACTATCATAATTATGATCTCTAGTCTAGATACTAACCTCTTGATCATGCATGCTGACATTAGAATTCTGAGTATTGTCTCCTTGCAGGTAATTTCCTTGTGTTCCCTCTTGCAGAGTTGGAGGGTTCATTACAACCATTTATTTTTATTTTGGGGGAAACGATTCATCAATATTACGTGTTGTTTCTAGGTTCCTAGTTGGGCTAAGTATCAATGAATCTTATCCATTTGAGGAAACTAGCGGGTAGGATGACCTCCAATTCAAATATTGCAAGGAAAATTAATCTTATTTTTCTCTTTAGTGACCCTTATGTTATCATTTTGATAGGGCTAGTCCCTTCCTTAGGAGTAGAATCTTAATTTTAATTGTTTCCTCTAAGTTCTTGAGCATCCTTTGGATTTGTTGATTGTATCAAATGAATTTTGAAGGTTTAGGTAGAAACCAATTTTATTTGTGAAATTAGTGAAATCGTAAATGAAATAGAAGATATGGCCATCTAAACCAGTTTACCTACCAAATGAATAGAAAAACATGGGAAGAAAAACCAATAATGCCAGGAATAAGTGGTCCTAGGATAGGTTGAGGAGAATCTATTGACAATTGAGGAGCATGAGGTATCAACTCATATAATGTGTTAGACTAGGAATAAATAAAATTTGGATATTGCACATGTAAAATAACTTTCTCTTCAATTAAAGCTCCTAACGTAGTGACATCTTTCACAATATTCAAAAACAAAAAATTAACAAACCAATATAGTAGAAATTGATCTAAAATTTCAACTTTGGTGAGCTTATGTCCCCTTCTCCACTCATGGATATGATAAGAAATATGAGTATCAGTGTAATTCTAATGTAACAATGTCAACATTTCAATTCCAATTCCGTAATGGATAAGAAATTGAAAATGGTTGAAAAAGGCCATTGTTAACGATGAAAAACCATTAAATGAAGTTCCTTGCAACTCAACATACCACTTCACAAAACTCCCTATTAGGGTTCTTTGGAATAAACAAAATATAGCACTAGCATCCAACAAAATTCTAACTTGGCAAAAAATCTCCAAAATTTGTATTATTTTAGAAGTTATATTTAGTGGTTATTTTTAATGGCATCTTCACTGGTGGAGCAATACCATACCACGTGCATTCATATTGGGGATATATATATTGAGGGAAAATGAAGTAATATATTGATCATATAATAGCGAGTAAATATTTTTTATATGTTTTGTATAAATAATGGAGCTCAAAGTTAATGACGAAATATAAAGGGGTATAAAAAAATGTTAATGAAAAAATGGATACCTACAATATCTAGTGAAAGTAGGGGTTTTCTAAATTGGGAAGGTGTATTGGGTTCTCATTTGTAGGGGGTTAAATAAAGTGATTCTTAGAGATACTTTCCAATATGTATTCGATATTAAGGGTATTGTTTAGTATGTCACAAACACACATGGTATACTAGAGGTTCATTGAGTGAAGCCCCCCTGTTATTTTTACCCTATTTAAAAAAGTAGTGCTACCAATAACACCCCTTTTGGGGTGGTTAAAATTGTGACTTGTTTGAAAATGTGGCCTTGACAATTGATACCATGATTTGTGAAAATTTTACTCTCAAATCAAAAAGTGATGGTTCCAATAACACCAATTATATTTTTGGATTTAAAATTACATATTTATTGAAACTATAGTCTTAACCACCAGTATCATCAGAAAAGTTAAAATCGACTCATAAAATGAAAAGTAGTATAACCACAAAATTATCTATTAATTTGTTTATTTAAATTTTCATTAAAAATATAAAACAAAAATATTAAATGAGAGATTGGATGACCTAGATCTCTATGTAAATCTCTTGTTGTCTAGGGTTTCCCTAGATGTCGTTAAACCTTGATTCTGTTTTCAAACATTGTCAAAGTTTCGAGATAATTGTTTTACATGCTCTTAATTACGTCTGCATTTACACTTTTCCATTGTCACCGAATCTTGTTTGAGATTAGTGTCATCCCTATTCGTTATTGGTGTAGGGTTACACACCCCTTGGCTCTGCTCATGACTAATCATGCTTATTGTGAGGTTTTCATCGGAGTTTTTGATGTATTCTTAGCACTTTGACGCATGAACTTCCAACCACTCCTCCATGGAGTCTGAACAACTATGGGTGCCAATATTTGTCATGTTTAGGCTTTCTAGATCCTGAATGGTTGAGAATATTAACTTATTGATGGAACTCCCATGCAAATCATTAATCATGGACAAACTATAAGGGATATCAGGATGGTGTTATGTTTGTTGAGTGATCCACTTCGTGCACAATGAGTGTCCCAAGAAAATTCGTGAAGAAGGAAAACCCTTCTTTGGACTTGGGAATTTCCTCCTCAATGAAAAAGAATATGGTAACCTTGAAAGAAAGAGAGTTATCGGGAAATTTTATTGGCATGTGGCTAAGTTATGAAGTCATTGAAGATTGGGTTATTAAAAACTAGGAAAATCATGAACCCATGAGCATTTACTATTTTGGAAATGAGTATTACGCATTTCTTTTTGATAACTAGGAAGATAAAGACCAGGTATATAAGTCGAGTCCTTATTTCATGAGTACCATAGGCATGTTTCTCAATAATTAGTCTCTAGAATTTAATCCCATGATGGAAATTTCAACTGCACCTATGTGGATCAGATTTCCATTTATCCCTGTTCTTTGCTTGAGTGAAGGCATTTTTATTGCTATAGGAGATAAACAGTGTTGTTTTATTTCCAGTGATATGGAACATGGGAAAAAAAAATTGTGTGCCAGAATTTTTGTTGAAAGGGACTTCTCTGAAGGCCTCCTTGAGGTGATTGCACTAAATATGGGTGGTTGGTCTCATCTACAGGATCTGGATTATGAAAAATTTCCTTTCAATTGTAATTTGTGTCGTGACTATGGACAATTTGCAAAAAAGTTTCCAAAAGCTTCAACTTCTCGAAGCTCTCCAAATCCATTGCTTCCTCCTAAAGAAGAGAAAGGAGAAAACACACATGGATTTATCCTAGTTAAAAGGAAACATAAGAATAATGGAAATAGAAGGTAGCATACATGTAAGGTTGAATCTAAGCATCAACTCCTTTCTAAAAATAGTTTCAAAGTCTATAATGTTCTAGAGAAATAAGGTGATAATATTGAGCCTCGAGAGGATTAGTCATCAAAGAATAATACTCTTCCAAATTTCCCTCCTAATTTGAAAGATGAAGAAGACCCAAATCAAGACTCTATAAATAAAATTCCTACACTGAGATTTTTTTACTACAAAGGTTTTTCCTACATTGAAAGATGAAGAAGTCGATAAGGTGACCAAGAATAAGTCATTTGCTTCTTCCCATTCCTATTTAGAGGTGAATAATAATAAAAATTTATCCCCACAGGTAACAACAAGAAGAAAATATGATAGTAGAAATAAATCTAGTCTTGAGATACATAATTCATTTTGTAGACCAAATGATGGGTTGTTCCTAACAACATATAGAAATGTTTCTTTTATGCATTATTTTGTGCAAGGAATTTGTTAAAATTTATGCTTGCTCCCATGAAGCAATAGGAATAAACACAAAGATTTAGTTTTAGACCTTTTCCTCCCATTTTCTTATTGGGAGGAGGTATTTTTTTTGCCTTTTTAGAATTTTGTGAGGAAAAATCAATGTAACTCCTTATGTGCATTCCCCATCCAGGTGTGTGTTTTCAATATAATCTATATACTCATTCTTGTTGAGAAAAGTCATTAAAATTAAACGATTTAAAAAGAAACATGAAAAGGTTCTTTTTTATAATGAAAAAATAGCACCTTAAAAAAAGACAACAACAAGGGGTGGAAAATGCAAGGGGGTTGGTACTGCGTACCAGTGGACTATTAGAATTATCATTTTAATAGAGCTTGTTAAAGGATACCAATAACAAGCCAAAGGCTTATGCCCGTCTATAGGGGATCCTCCAATCTATAATGCTTGATATCCATAATTTGGTCATATTAGGGGATTCCGAGGCCATAATTTGCCACCTTCACCTCAATTAATCTCCTCTAGACCTAAATTTTAATATACTTTTCAAAATGATCAAAATTCCATCTTAGGTCTATAGTTGAATTCAAAGGGATGCATTTCCTTAGGGACAACAAATAAAAAATAGGTCCATTAGCAAACAAGGAAACATTGTTTGAAATTGGCACCCCTCATTTAAATAATAGGGGAAATCTCTACTCAATTACATGGCATTACCACAAGTGGAAAAAGTCACTTGTAGTAACAGGGGGTAGAGGTGAATAAATTCTTGATACTGTAGATAGTTGAACTACCAATACATGTTAATTCTATAATGAAACTAGCGGGAAATGTCTACCACTCCACCATGGAAACTTTAATCCAATATGATCATATTTGAAGGTAGTTATGGAGGGATAATATGGAAAGGACATTGTGGACAAGTCCCATGCTAATTGGAATGAGTTCCCCCCCATGGGAATCGATATTAAAGGTTGGAACAATGATGAAAAATCCTAAATTATTCAAAGGAATGACAGAGAAGTCATGGAATGCAAATTTCCTTTCTTATTCAAGGGCATTGATCTATGGATGAGGCTTTCCTTGGTGTGTTGGAAGGTGGATAATTCTTGGGTTTGTTGTGGCATATTTTTTCCTTGTCGCTCTCCTTACATAATTATTTTTTATGTTGATCCTCTACAGGGGTGGTTTTTTGGTGGTTTGGGATATTTGAGTTTTTGTGTAAAATTATCATGTGCACTTGATGATTTTTTCCTCCTCTTGAAAAGGATTTTGGGCTCAATAAACTTGGACATTGAATGACCTCCAAAATACTATTACTTATTTGGAAGTCATGGTGGTAGGCTATTAGAGACATTCTGATAAAAAAGAGCATTTTTCTCTCTTTTGGAACAAGAGATCAAAGACCTTCAAGAGGCCATGTTACTACATAGTTATGATATAACCAATTAGTGTTTAGAATGATTTATAAAATGGATATCCTCATTGAATAATGGATGCAAATCCAAGAACCTAAACATGAGATAATTAGCCTTAGAAGATAAATTGAATAATTAAAAGTCTCTACTTAGGATATCCAACCCTCTGTCTCTAGAGTTAATTGTGTTAATACATCTAATTTTTTCCATCCCAATATGAATGTAATTGGTCCAATAATGGAACCTATGGGCTTTCAAGGGGAACAACACTATAGAAATCAGATTTACATCTACATGGAATTCAGTTTTCAGTTTTTCGTTTATATTAGGAATATATTAGCAATTCTATAGTATTAGGACTTATAGTATAGTAGTTTTGTTATTAAAAAACTAAATGTTATGACATCAGGATGTTTGAACAACAGGAAGCTAATATCATACATATTAGACACTTTATATCAATAGTGTAATGAAGTGTATCAAGGAACTTATTTTTTTTAATATATTATTAACATCACAATTAATAATTTAAGTAAAAAATGACATAATACAATTTCTTTAATATATTTAAAATACAAAATAAAAATGAAATATATTCTTTTAAATTAAAATTAAAGTAAGACTTTAAAAAATTTAATAAAATATTTTAAAATATTAAAAAATAAAAAAATTAAAGGAATGAAAGACTAAATATTAAAAAATAAATAAATAAAGACAAATTTATTAGTAGAAGAAGAAAAAACACGACAATAGAGGAGTAACCATTAAAAAAATAACTAATAATTGAAGGGTACGAATCACTCTTCCCCACTTCCTTTTCTTTGGTAAGTTAAAAAATACTTTCAGTAATGAAAGGTTACATATGTTTTAGTGGTTTTTGTTAGTAGCTTACCACATGGAAAGAAAATCACTAACAAAATAAAAGCTTAATAGTTTGTAGAGAGTGATTACTCATCAATTTAACAATGCTAGATAAAGTAGACTGTAAATTCCCATGGGCTTCATAAGAGCCATTAGATAAAATAAATTTCAATTACCTTTGAGAACTATCTGCACTAATCTATCAATCTCATCAGGCTTGCAACTAAACACCAAGATTGATAACAAATAACAAATCATAACATTAAGTGATTTTTGAGGTATAAAATGGGCTTCCTAAGAAAAATTATAGGATAATAGTAAAAATAATAAAGTGTAAATTTTTAAAGAAAAAGGAAAAAAAAAACTATTTTTTTAATCATATTTTTCACTTATCTCCTTATGGTTTTACTTAAATCAAGTGTGGATATTCATTCAATGTGGAATTAAGAAAGAATTTTGTTATTGCTTATTGTATTTTCAACTTATCGCCTTAAAGGTTTACTCAAATTTCATGTATGGGAACTCATTGTATGTGGAATTAGGTTCCACATCACACTAGTATCCACTTTGTGTACTTTTGAGTAGACTCACACAAAGAAAAAATGAAACCACATGAAAAACATGTTTTTATTATTAAAATTTCTCATTTTGGAAAGTAATAAATGTCTAGATTATGTCAGAAGAAACCCTAACTTTATGTAAAATAGGCATTTCTCACATTCATCATGGAGTAAAATATCCATGTAATAATTTATTATACATAGAGGTGAAGTTACATTATCCCACATGTATTATGGGCATGGAATTTCTCAACACCCCTTGGTATATAATAGAGGTTAGGAAGTCTCATAAGTCACACGAGAAATATGTGATAGTCTTATTCATTGTAAAGTGGTGAAGCATTTGTGGTGGTGCTCTTTGTAATATCAAATATTTTTTAAGATAATAAGGACATTATTACCTTCATGTGGATGTTTCCCCAGCTGAGTTTTACAACGTAAATAGTTGAGGTTTACAACATAAATCTGGTGTATCCTTTCCTTTTCTCTCCTTTCTTTTATTGATTAAATTTTGTTATAATGGATAGGAGGCTAGATCAGTAAGGTTATGTTTTTATTATTATTATATGTTTTTTCATATTTTTAATATTCTAACATGGTATAAGATCCTATTAAAATTATCTACCTCCTTCAGATAAAAATATCATCCCAACGTTTTTTTTCAATTTGAGCACTATTATTTTGTAGATTCATCATCATATGTAGTAACCATTAAAGCTTCTCTTTATATATAGAAAATTGCACTACAAATCTTTTTTTTTCTTCTTTGGTAATTTAACCTCATCATTAGATCTCAAACAATCAATTCAACTAGGAATGACTATTGGTTTGTTAAATTTGGCTTTGGTTTTCCCATTTTTAATTGATTCTTTCTGACGTAACTTTGGTAATTTAATTTTTTTAATCTAATTTTAAGGTACATTTTTAGGTTTAGTATTTATGAAGCCTAACTTTTTTTACCAAGCTAGTTTTTTAACCAAGCCTAACAATTTCTTTTGAAACTCATATCTTACATTGTAGATGTTTGTTTTGGTAAAAAAAATTACAAGTTCAATTTTATGAGATCAGCATGTTTGTGCCATGTACAACAATATACATAATCTCTGCGAGAATATATGAATATTTTATTGTTCATTTTTTCTTTGGTCACCTTCGATTTGCAAGTCATTTTGTTTGTAGGCACGTTGTTTTTTTTGTTTTCTTTTTTTTTGCAGGAAAGAAAAATCGATAGGTTTTATTATGAAAATAATCCCATTACATAAGTCCAAAGTTCAATATAGTTCCATATCAATCCTATCAACATAAGAAACAATCTAATTGTAATTAGGAAACAATCAAATTGTAACTAGCATTCCTATGCCACTGATCCTATCTTTCAAATATGAAGACTATTTTTAGATACATATGAAAATAAAAAACACAAAATGTAACATAACACATATCTATGGACACTGCATAACATATAAAAAATACTCCATCGCAAGCCTATATAATTCAGAGATCAATATTGAATGGTCGTCAATAGAAATCCACTAAAGAATATTCAACATAATGAAATGAAACATGTATGGCTATGCACCCCCAGGTGGAACATTTCATAGTATATGTGACCAAGAGAATAGTTGAGGCCCTGGTTTGATAGGAAATCAACATGAGAGTTATACTCCTGATATATATGAGAAAAAGAGAGGCTTTGAAAAGAATCTATAACATCGATCCTCTTCAACCAGTTTTGTAGCAATGGAGGTTCAAATATAGATTTTCCAAGGATCCAATCAATGACAACCTTCGAGTCACTATATATACTCAAAGCATCTAAACCTAGAAACTTTGCACAATATAGAAAACCTCATAGTTCCACCACCTCTACCCTCAAATTTGTATCGGCACCACATCCCCAGAAAAATTTATACAACGTAGTCATTGATGCCTCAATCAAAGCTCTACATCCACAACATCCATTTTGGGCTTACCCATCAAAATATCTAGCCAAACATTGTGTTGTATCTGGGATATCCATGATTCATGGTTTCTTATTACCTTGTACCCTCTTCCCATATTCCTTATATGCTACACATATCCTTTCACATGTGTTTTCAATGTTATATGAGTATCCTTTGAAAATAATTGCATTCCTACCTTTCCATATACCCCATAAGATAAAGAATAGAAAATTCCTATCATCCCTGACTTCATTCATCCACCACATGATACATTCTTCCACATATAGAAAATACTAACGCCCCTGAATGTTCAGACTGAAAATAAATAAATAAATAAATAAATAAAAATTAAAAAATTTAAAAAAACAGATTCTCTCGGGACCAACTATTCCTCACTTTCCAAGATTCTTTGATGTGAGGATTTTACTCCTCTAGACCAGCCATCCAAACATTTTTATCTTTTAGTGGCATATTCCAGGACCATATAGTCTTGAAGACAAATTGAGGTTCATTGTCCTAGAAATAAGTATAAATCATCATATATATCATCGATACCTCTATATGATCATGAGATAGAGAACCATTCCAACATATCTTGTCATCCCTCTATTTGATTGAAATTCCTGGCCACTATAACTGTGAAATTTATCTCTTCAAAATGTTTTCCAACTCACCAACAAAACCCAAACATCTAGCTTTTTTCTACATAGTCATGAGTTGTAAAGGATAATAAATGTCTTGTATTTGATTAATAAAGAGAATTCCCATTTTCTTTAGGATATTTACTATCATGTCTAGAATCAAATGTGTACCACCCATGCTAAAGATTGGGTTGATTCCCACTTTAACCATCTCACCATATCATATCTCCCATTTCATGTTCTCGAAAATCCATTTTTTGACCTTCATAAAATCATTCCATATGTGTCAGCCATTTTTATTTGAAACCATCCCTGTCCTAAACCATTTCATGAAAGATCAATCTTTCATGTATTTCTCCATGATGATAGACTACCAGATCCCTTTCCCCTTATCACCCTCCAGAAATGCTTCGATATCAAAGCCCAACCAAAATATTATAAATCCTTTAAACCCCATTTTCCTTTAACCTTTGGTTTAGTGATATCTCCCAATTGCACCAAGTGATATTTTCTACCCCCACTCGCTCCTGACCAAGGAATTTTTCAATGATAACATTACTATTTTTAATGACCTTACAATGAAGCATAAAAATATGCATCCAAAACATTGCAATTTTCTGCAACACAGATTGAATGAGAATCATGCGATCCCCAATCGTAAGCCACTTGTGTGTCCAAAGAGACAACCTACATTCAAATTTCTTGATAATATATTATGAGTCCCTTGTGCAATAACAATTTGGTTTCAATGTATAGTGGAGATAGGAGAAACCCACATCCAACAAAGAGAGACCCACATCAAAAATGTGTGTGATCTCATAAATCGTATCTAGATTTTCTTATGTGTGAATGAGAAAATATTTGATAGAATTCATAAATAGACCAAATGCATCCTTGAACCTTGAGATGACTAGAAAAAAGGAAATTAAATTGATTTATGGATACCCATCCAAAGATAAGAACATTGTCAACAAACATGAGATGTGTAATAGTTACCTTCTTAGTTACTTGAAGTCCAATGAAACTCTTTATGATATTTGCATAAGATATTTTCCTATTGAGACCACCGATGACTAATAAAAACAACATTTGTGAAAATTCATAGTGCTGTCTCAACCCTCTCTGCACCCTGAAGAAGTGAGAGGGCACATTATTGATTAAAACGATGTATTTGACCATAGATATGCATGCCATGATCCAGTCCACAATACAATAGATAATCCAATTTTGAGCAATGTCATCCTTAAAAGACACCAGTCAACGTTGTTGTAGGCCTTGTTGTAGGCCTTGTGAAGGTCTCGTTTAAGAACAATGGCCTATTTTTGAATTGATTTAATTGAATATATGTGCTCTTGTGCAATTGCAACCACACCATGAATCTGTTGGTTACTCAGAAAACTGAATTATTCCATCGAGATGAAGTTCAATAACTTCCCTTTTAGACGATTAAAAATATTCGTTGAGATCATTTTGTATTTGATATTGCATAATGAAATTGGCCAAGACATGAGGATTTAGGGATGAAGGCAAGGAAGTGGAGTTTAAAGCACCTAAAATTTTCCTCTCCCTCTGAGAATTCTCCACCAGATTCAACATATCCTCGCCCATGAAATCCAAGAAATGTATGAATATCTCCATATTCCATCCGTCCAGGCCTGGACACTTGTATCTAGCAAATGAATTAAGGAAAGAAATTATCTCCCCTGTCGTAATCGTCTTATCCATCTCAACAAAGTCTGCCAATAAGGGTAGATATTAATGAAATCTAATTGATTATCTATGTTTACATCCTCCCTTTCCTTAAAGAAAATCCCAAAATATCTAATTTCATACTTATGAATGTCACCAATACTATAGAAAATCTCACTAGATTCAAATATGACCTTCCAAATCATGTTCTTGTCCCTACACATCGAGGTGTATTACTAGAAAAACATAGTATTTTTGTCCCCTTACTGCAACCAAGTAGCGTGAATTTTTAGCCACCATCTCTCGTCTTGCATCCAACGGATATGTCACTTATACCCTTCAAGATATTGAATCACTTGTAGATGTGTTGAAGAGAAGGATCCCATATCATTTGAATTTTTTAATCAAGCCATTTATGCATCAATCTCTTTCAATTCCTTTCGCTAGTGAGTTATCTTCTCATGATCCTAAATTTTTACCACTTGTTTGAGGTTTTGCAACTTCATAGATACCACCTCCATATTAGTCGAAATATTGTTTGGGATAGTGAAATGTGACCAAGTGTTATGAATTATTTTAGCGAAATCCTACTCTACTATCTAGGATTGATTAAACTTGAAAGGAAACCTCTTCCATGTTCGATCACCCTTCCATTGCAATATGATTGGGGCATGGTTCGAAAGAGATGCTGGAGAAACCAATGATTTTATAAACCTAGAAAATCCAACATATTTCCATGAACCATAAAGTGATCCAGATGTTTTACAATGAGCTCAAGGCCAGTTCATCTGGTGTACCATGTCGGCACCAAGGTATTAGGAAATATGTCCACCAAGGAGTGTTCCTCAAAGATATTTTTTTTAAAAGCCCCATTGGATCAATTTTACATCTCTAACTCCAACATTCCTTACCAGAAACCGAGAGGTTCATGTCCTCTACAATGATGAGAGATTTAGTATTCAAAATGCCACAATCTTCCATTCTATCCCAAAATTCCCTTTTGTCCTGATATGGCACATATATATAGAGTATGTGAATATGTTGTGTCAATCCTCAATGAGAAACTTGTTAGAAAAATCCCTGCAAAGAATTTATAGTCCATGAAGTAAATCCATAGTGGATCCCATATTGCAACCATACCCCCAATAAACCATTAGAATCAACAGATACTATCCTCCAACCAAGAAAAATAGACGTAAAGTATAACATGGATTTTCCTCCTCCCACCATTGTCTTTTGAATCAATATAATCACCAGAGCAGTTGATTTAACAAAGTGTTTGAAGGATAATTCTTTTTGGGCATTCCTGAGGCCCTTGTAATTAAGGGAGATAATATTCATGGTGGAACATTAGATAATATGATATGTAAGATCCTGGGAAACATCAGATTCCTTAATAGTAACCTCGTGAAGTTTTATGTTGTTGAAAAAGTCCAGAGTCATGGCCACCAACCTGTTTGTCCCCGACACTACCCTCAGACATCCCTTCCTTTTTTGCCTTATAGTCACATTCATGGAAAATGAAGGACTAATAACATGCCCAGATAATGAGCCACTAGCTTTGTGAATGGTGAGAGGAAACAAATCCATGGAGGGATTAAGCATAAAA
Source organism: Pinus taeda (assembly GCA_000404065.3). Classification (NCBI taxonomy): domain Eukaryota; kingdom Viridiplantae; phylum Streptophyta; class Pinopsida; order Pinales; family Pinaceae; genus Pinus; species Pinus taeda. The sequence goes on along the minus strand of APFE031056407.1, from coordinate 650,524 downwards.
GTCTCAATACCGCTACCAACTGAACTAGTAGGGAAGAGACCCCAAGAAAAGAACCAAAGCATACATAATTTGACTTAATATGTTTAAATGGATTACCGAGATGGATAGGATTATCCGTTCATACCACCCTAGTATCAAGAATCCCATTTGGGTCAAAGCAATGAGAAGATTCCATCAATACATGCGGAATGTGGGCCTCATGGGAAGGGATTGGAAATATAGGTTCCATATCACCTATAAATAAACTCCAACATTTATAACTATGACATATAATTGGTTTTATGAATAGTATAGTAGGCATTTCACCATGCCTCGCCTTTATGAGATCTAATGGGCCATGTTTTTCATACAAAGAAAAATGTACCTCAGAGTTAATATGTAACAAAGGTGTATAATAAGACATATTAGTACCTAGAAGAGGTAGCCTGCCCCTATCCCCGGAAGACTCGGGCACTGACACCATATTGGATGTGTATTTTGCATCATCATAGAGCTCTCTACATTTCGTTCCTTCACCACCTTCTAAATATTGAAACCTTTGTCTACATTTAGCCATCATGTGAAAGACATCTAAATAGCACCCCCCAATAGTCGATGTGTTTCCTAAAAGACATAGGACCCCACATCAAATATATTTATGCTAATAATCCACTTGCAAAATTTAACTCTACCAACCTCCATGCCACCCTCTTATCCATGGCTCAAAGGTTGCATTCCTCCACATAGATAAACTTTCCAATATATTTCCCTATCCCACTAATAGCTCATTTATTCCATAATTTGAAAGCCATAGTTGAAATATATATGGATACAATACGCCTACGAGGAGTCCTAGTCAATGGGTTAAAACCCACGTACCAATGGTGAAGATGTTAAAAACCTCATCTGTTAACTCAGGAAGATTTCATGATGAGATCTACATCTTCCTTTGAACCACCTATTCATAAGAATGTTGACCTTGGGCTTATATTTCAAGAGTAGCTTCCAGTGCTTCGCCACCCACTCTTGCATCTTCACATTGTCCATGTTAGTGAACTTCCAACTTTAATCAGAGCTATTTTCTATAGGCTAGCATAGTTATGCGATCCCAAAAAAATATCCTTACCCAAGCATAGTTTCTTTATATCTGAAGAGACCTTTATTGCCTTAATTTGATGAATCTAACGACCTCATCTCCTTAATTCCTCCTTCATATATTGTTCATCTAATACAAGAACAAATAGTTGACAATTTTCACGTATTGTCTCTCGGTTGGTGAAGATAGTCATTTCTAGATGATCTCCCAATTTTTCATGAGAAAAGGAAATCTAAATGGCCATGGTAAACCAAATTAATTATTCATGATCCAAAGATCCAAACCCATGTGGGGCAGTACCATCTATCATGATTGTAGCCTCCACATCCAATCAAATGACATAACATAATAACTAGAAACGTTTGAACCATCCCTAAGAAATATAGATAACTCATGTAGCCATTAAACAAAGTATTTAACCTAGATATCCTGTAGAATATACGTTAACCCATTTTAACTATCATCACTATGGATGGAATTTGATGGGAAAGATTCCTTTAACAAGGTGATTTCAAGATTTTTTCTTAAAATTGTGAACACTAGTAGAGAAGGTGTGAAAATTGTTAAATTTGATAGGTGATTTGTTTTTAAATTCCAACCCTAATTTGTTGGAAAGGCAGAGGAGACAAAACACAAATTAACATAAAAAACACACGACTTGCAGCTCTTCTATTGATCATGCAAAAATTGATTATTACAGTGAACCCTGTGAGGGATGTTTATATGTTTCCAAGTAGAGACTCACCTAAAATAACTTGACATGCAACCAAACACTAAATTCATCTATCACTTAACTCCACTTGACTCAAGGCTCAGTTAATTGACTCTCTAATTTTAGATTATTCTTCATGCAGGATTAATTAGCTATTTTAACACTCCCCCTTAATTATGATTGATAAACTGGGACATGAATCAGTGACAAATCAAATATGCAAGTTGTTCTATGTCTCATCTAGGCTTACAATACCCAAGTTTCTTCTATTAAAATCAAACACATCGTTTCCTAATGACTTAGTAAATATATCAGACAATTGATTGCCAGATTTACAAGGCTTCAAATGAACTTCTTCATTGCTCACAAGTTCTCTGATAAAATGATATCTAGTATCACTATGCTTTCTCTTTTGATGAAACATATTATTCTTGGATAGTGAAATCATTGACATGTTGTCACAATATATTTTTGTTTCTGCTTGAGTCCATCAAATACTCTTCTTAACCATACTGCTTGACATGTTTTTGATGTTGTTGCTACATATTCTACTTTTGTTGATGATAGTGTTACAATAGGTTGCTACTTAGATGCCCATGAAATCACACCTGAACCAAGATGGAACACATTACCAGAAGTTCTCTTCCTATCATCCAAACAACTTGCAAAATCACTATCTGTATATCCAATCAAGTCTTTCTTTTCTATGCTTGCATACATTATGCCACAATCTCTAGTTCTTGTTATGTATCTCAAAATTCGTTTTCCCGCACTCCAATGTGTGCCTTTTGGAGTCTCCATAAATATGGAAATCAAACTCACTTCTTGCATGATCTTTGGTCTTGTAGATATGAGGTACATGAGTCTACCAACTAATCTTTTGAATAGAGTTGGATTGACATATGATCTTCATCATCCTTGCTTAACATTGCACCTATTGTAACTGGTGTAGGGACATGTTTGAAATTCTCCATCCTGAATCTTTTCAAAAAATCTCTAGCATATTTATTTTGGAAAATAAAATTTCCTTTTTTACATTGCTCAACTTTTATGCCAAAAAACAATTTCGTGAGAGAAAGGTCTGTCATCTCAAATTATTTCATCATGTCTGCTTTAAACTCATCCAATTCAAAGTCACTTGTATAAATCATGTCATCAACATATAAGCAAACAATCAAATTTGTCCATGCTACAAGGTAGGCTCAATGTTGCTTCTGCAAAATCCATTCTTAATCATGTAGCTGTCAAATTTTCTATACCAAGTTCTAGGCATTTTCTTGAGTCCATAGAGCACTTTCTTCAACCTGTAAACTTTACCCTCTTTACCTTCAAATTCATATCTTGGAGGCTATTGCACATAAATTTCTTCTTCTTAAATTCCATTTACGAAGGCTGATTTCACATCCATATGATATACTTTCCATTTGCTTTGAGTTGTTGTGGCTAGAACTTTTCTTACAGTATCCAATATAGCTACTGGAGCAAACGTTTCTCGAAAGTCTATTCCTGGTTGCTTCGAGAATCTTTTTGTTACTAGTCTTTCTTTAAATCTTCCAATTTCACCTTTATCATTATACTTTGTCTTGTACACCCATTCTACACCAATGAGATTTTTTTCCTTTGGAAAATCAACCAATTCCCATGTATTATTCTTTATAATAGCTTCAATTTCTTCATCCATGGCTTGCACCCAATTTTCATCAATGATTTATTCTTCAAACAAAGAAGGTTGGAATGATGACAATGAAAATTTTGAACTAAAACAATGTAAACTTTGAAACCGGAACTATAAACTCAAAATGGGAACTCTAGCCAAAAAACCCCGAAAAAATATCAAAAACAGTGCCAAAAACGAAAAGTGTGTATACTGGAATGATGGCTTTTTTTTTTTATGGTCAATTTTGAACATGTTTTAAAAATGGTAGTGAAAACAAAATTTTCGTGCAAAATACAGTTTGAAAACGAAAAAGTGAAGATACTGGAATGATGATTTTTTTTAGGGTCAATCTTCAAAAAAATTTAAAATTGCTACTAAAACCAAATTTTATGTGCCAAACAAAGTTGTTTATGAAGAAAAAACACACTAATGTTTTTGGTAGAATAACATTTTTCTTTCCTAAGTATAAATTCAACATGTTCTCAACCATAACATGCTACATACAAAAGAAATTGAAATTTTTTCAACCATAAAATTATAGAACCATGACATTATGAAAAAATTACATCACTAAATGAATTCAAAAGTCATTATTTGTATATTGAATGAAACATACATTATATCTCTAATTTAATGTTGCATTGTAGATATTCTAAACAATAAAAATTATCATAATTAAGACATAATCCAAAAACATAAAAATGCCTCATAAAATCTCATTTAACACCATATGGAAATCAAAAATTTTATTTCAAGATACAATGCATACATCAGTTATATAAACTGTCTTAAACAATTATTCAAAATCACTCATATTTTCTTGCACACCATCAGAATTCACATCTTCAGATAAGTGACTAAACGTTGACGAAGATGTTCCATATTCTTCTCTTTCATCAAATAGTGCCCCATCTGAGTCCACATGCATGTCCACCATTTCAGGTTTCAAAATTCTTCTAGATATACTGGTTTCAACAGACTCGAATCTCAACACTATTCCTTCTGGTAACAACCTTTTCAAAATCTCTATTGTCTTGAAGTGAAGAGTTCCTCTTTTTGTAAAATTGAAGTCATAAACAAGTATGTCAACATCCTCCAATTTTAATATGTCTGTGCAGCGGCGATTTGTATTTATACCCTTTCTTTTTCTCTTTCCACCATTTTTTTTGTCAACTACCATCTCTGGCTTATACACACCATTGAATGGGTTTGTACTTGTGCAATACCAATGTACTTCAACACTTGTAACATCCTCATTTTTTGTAAAGACCTTTATAACTTTAGCAACCCAGAATGGATATCCGTTGGGATCTCCATCTGCTAGCACTGTGATCATGCAACCCTCCTTAATATCCTGTACTGAACCCCTGTAAAGGTATTCCATGGCTTCACATTGTGCACAAGATCTTCTGGAACCAATATACATCTCCCTTTTCAATTTTTGTGAAGAATTAATAATACCTTGAGATTGTTGCTATTCAACAATGTTTATTTCCTTATATTCATTCAACACATTTTGTGGCCAAATAAATGGATTTTTCAAAGGTATATCTTCATTTGTTGTTGTTGAAATTATATCACTTTGATTATTGAAAAATAACTCCCACCAAACTGAATCAACAATGTCAAAGTACTCATATGTATATCTTATACATTTTTAATTTCTTCTAGGAAATCAAAATAATTTAGATCTCTATTTTGTCTGCGTACATTATGAATTTCACCAACTGTTGTAATAACAATATTTTTGATGCAAATATTGGATGATCTGGAATGAACATAAAAAATTGCAAACCTGATGACGGTGCCCATTCTGCAGTAGTTGAATACTTCTTGCCCCATATTAGTGTTTTCCCATCAATTTTTTTGATATGAAATTGATGTTGGAAGCTAATGTCATCAAGTTGTTCAATGCATTTCCCCTCACCATATGATCCCAGAATAAACCTTCGCATGTCAAAATTTTCTTCCAACACATCAAAAGTAGGCTCTGGCATGTATGACTTGTTAATACATTCAATTAATGATGGCAAGCTCCCAACTTCCTTCCTCCTCAATGTGACTGAAAAATGACTGAACATCTTATCAATATGGTCATGGGTGTGCCCAAAAAAAAGTAAACCAACCTTTACCTTCTGAAAAATTCTCAATTCAACAAGCATGTTTAGATATCCAAAAACAACCTGATTTTTGTTTTCACGGCAAGTGTTGTCCAATTGTAGATACAAAACTTCAAGAAGATTACCAAACCAATGAGAAAGCACATCATGAATTATGGTTATGGTCAAATTTGTATCATTATGAATATTTGGAGCTGTGAATTACACCCTTGGAAACATTTTCCCATTGAAGACCATATAACCAACCAAGTGATATTGAATAAAATTTTCCTCCTGTAATTTTTGGGTGTGCAAACAAAATGTGGTAAAAGTGTTTTCTTCTAGTCCATACCATCAATTATCAAACCCAAATATTTATTTGAATTATCATAACACTTCTTTTGATACTTTTACAACGTTTTCTTTTCATTTGTTTGTTGTTCGTGATGCTCCTAAAGTTCTTTGACAATTGAATCTACACAACATAAAAGAAAGCCATTAAGAAATATGTTTTCATAATTGATGACTATACAATTTTAAAAGTTAAAGTTATGAATGCTTACCTCTTTCTGACCCTTCACATTTGTCCCTTTTTTATTAAGAGAAGCACATGTATTGCAAATCCCCATCCTTGTCTTCTTAGGAATATAGACATTGTTGAATTCTTTCTTCCATACCTTCAAAAAATATTGATATGTAATAAACTGGCTATGTCCCTCAGCACCTTCTGCATATTCTTTGTATAAGTTGTAGATTTCGCGTCTCGAAAAATTATCTGGAGTATGTATTGTCTCTCTATTTGGCATACACTCTCCATGCTTTGAAAAGAAATCTTTCATCCATGACATTGCAATGTTTGATAATGGCCCAAACTGTCTTTTATGATGTATTTCAGAATAAAATGTGGGATCCTTTTCCAAATTTTCTTGAATTCTCGAGAAACGAAAATTCCCAATCGAATGAAACATTTTGAAATCTTTTCTACAGATAAATAAAGTCTTAATATGATAATCATAACCTGACAATGTAGATTGCATGCACCCAACTAAATATGAATTTTGCATGCTTTTATTCATTGACAAATATCTCTTCCTGCTCTCTAATGAAAATTTGAAATCCATATGTTTCAAGCAATATTTTTGGCAACATTCACTTGAAATGAGAAAACTGATAGAAATTCTTCTCGTCAGATATTCTGCTCTACCACTTGTATAACTAGAACATCTTGCATTGATACGAAAATATCTGCTCCTACTCCTGGATACAATATTTCTTGGCAACGTCCCCATCATTGGATCATGATTTGTATAAGGATTTTCATCATCATTAAGAGGAATGTTATCCACACTATGATCAGCTATGCTTTTCAAATACTGACTTGGATGATATTCTTCATCTTCCCCTTCTTCAGTGCTACTGTCATAGTCCTTAGAATTCAGACTTAATGGAAAATTTGACTCGATGTTTAATGGATATTCTTCCTCATGTGCATTGTCAGTGCTACTCTCATAGTCCATATAATTAGGACTACATCAAAAGTGTAACTGTTTACTTACTGAAGGTGCTAGATACTGTCCTTTGTCACTACTACCTTTATACTCATTAGAATTATGACTAAGTGTATCATACTTTCCTTCATCACCGTCGCTCTCATAGTCCTTAGAATTAGGACTAAGAGGACACTGTGACACTCCATTCTTTTGAAATTCATCATCACGCTCTTCATCATTGTTGCTCTCATAGTCCTTAGAATTAGGACTAAGTGGACACTGTGACACTCCATTCTTTTGAAATTCATCATCCCACTCTTCATTACTGCTGCTCTCATAGCCCTTAGTATTAGGACTAACTAGACACTGTGACACTCCATACTTTTGAAATTCATCATCATGCTCTTCATCACTACTACTCTCATAGTCCTTAGAATTAGGACTAAGTGGACACTTTGACACTCCATTCTTTTGAAATTTGTTATCATGCTCTTCATCACTGCTGCTTTCATAGTCCTTAGAATTAGGACTAAGTGGACACTGTGACACTCCATTATTTTGAAATTTGTCATCATGCTCTTCAACGCTACTACTCTCATAGTCCTCAGAATTAGAACTAAGTGGACACCATGACACTCCATTCTTTTGAACTTCACCATCATGCTCTTCATCACTGTTGCTCTCATAGTCCTTAGAATTAGGACTAAGTGGACACAGTGACACTATATTCTTTTGAAATTTGTCATCAAGCTCATCATCACTGATGCTTTCATAGTCCTTAGAATTAGGACTAAGTGGAATCTGTGACTCTTTATTTATCTGAAATTCTCCATCGCCTCTTTCATCAATGTTTCTCTCATAGTCATTAGGATCAAGACTAAGTGAAAGAATTGTGCTTCTATTCATAGTGGAAGAATTTCCGCTATATTCATCAATATGAATAGAGTAGTTACAAAATGAAGATGTTGATGTTATATAAATTGAAACTTCACTATCAGGACAATCCATCCCTTTCAAATAGAAGATGTTGAATGATACAAATGGAGAGTCTCTTAAAGATATTATATAGCTTAGAAAATGAAATTTTCCCTCCAAAAAGTTTCATGAAAATATTTCACTCCAAAAAGTTTGTTAGATTTATTTCCCTTCATTATTTTATTCTACAATTTATTGAAAAATATGGACTAATTTTTAATGAAATAAATCATTAAAGTTAAAATTGTAAACTACAACTTCTACATAGATTATTTTAATAGTTAAAGTATATAATATTTACTAAACAATTGAATGTTTTTTTTTTTTTTTATAATACATTTTAAAAAAAATTAATCCCACATTAATCGTATGGTAAAACATCTCCGTAATTTCACCTATATACTAAATTCCATTATCACTATTACTCACATCACATCAAGGTTTTGTGAGGCTCGTTGAAATACTTGGAGCGAATTTGTGGAGCAGCTACATTGCTATCAACAACATATTCAACGAATTAGATTTTTTTTTTAAATTAATATTTTTTGTGAGCCAAATTAACCAATACGTCCATCGTGACCATGGTGGGCCCGATAAAGCTCATGATGGCAGCCCACCCCGCACCACTCGACAGCTCGCCTGCCCGCCCACCCGGTGGGCTGTTCTTGGTGGTATTTGTCATACATATCATTATATTAACTTTTGGTTACTTTATCTATGCAGTCACAAAGTTTATATGAAAATTCAAGAACAAATGGTTAAATTGTTGAATGAAGATAGTTGAGATGATGTTGTATGCAACTATCCACATTCAAGTTCTACATCAACATTAAAAGCTTTTTATCTTGCATTTAAAAAAGTATCTTGATTTATAGATTCATTTTTATTCATCTATTTACTATTTTTAATATATAACTTATACATATATTTGTTCATTTTATAAAAGATGAAGAAGGACGATCATGGAGCACTAGATAGTTTCAAAACCTTTATTGAAAAAATAAATATTGAAATAATGAGGAAGCAACGTATTAAGAATGTTGAACTTGATCCAACTCTTACTCATTTCATTTGGAATGGGCTAGACACTATTCAATATCAAGTAATACAAGGCAACTACGAAGACATTGCTAAATTCATACCTAAATTATGCCCTAGTTATTGCAGATATTCCCCATGGTTTCAATATTCCAAACATTGACTATGATAGTGACCCTTATACTTATTAAGCTCTTAGTAAAGTGGTTGCGGGATTTGTAGAAGTCACGTCATCACCATTATGGAGATTTGTGACATTTCATTCAGACACACAATTAGCAATGATATGGCTAAGCTTCAAGGGGAAAACAAATTCAAGGATGTAGCTTACATGGTAAGACGTTTAAAATGTATATTTGATCAATGTCGAAAAATTCATTTATGTACAAGTTAATTGAACTTTTATTATTTCATGTTACAAGCAAAAGTCAAATCTTCTTAACCGTGAAGATCAACTATTTATAAATGATTGTGAGTTCATTCATATTGATAGTTGGGCAAAAGATGATAGTTATATGTCTATGATTTTTAATTAGGTAGACGGAAATAGTCATAGCCAAATACTGACTTATGATGCTGTTGTGAGAAAACTAACATATGAAGACAAAGAAGCAAAATGAGAGATAGTTAAAATTTATCAAAAACCACAATTATTGATTAATTATCTTATAGACATATGTTCAAATGAAGGATATTGGGTTCTGGATTTATTTTCTAGTTAAGGTAAGTTTTATTATATGAAATTGAATTTCAATATGTTATTTTTTAATTAATATGTCATTGTAATAATTTACTTCAATATTTCTTTTGTTCTTGGTAATTAGGTACAACATTAACATGTTGCCTTCAAAAAGGAAGAAATTGCATTGCAATTGAAAAAGATAATACAGTGCAATTTCATTCAACAAAGAATTAATGCTCTTCAATTTCTTCCAGATGCAATACAAGAAATTGGGTTGAAGAAAGGGGATTTTAGTGAATCACGTGTCACAAAAAAGGCAAAGGAACCCCAACCACCATTACATGGAATGTTTGGAAAGACATACATTGGGAGATTCGAAGACATCAAAGATCCATTAGAAGAGGAAAATGAGCAAAAGGAAATAGAAAATATTGTGGAAGAAGACAATGATGAAACTCTAGAGGACAAAGAGTTTGGATTACATGACATTGCTGATTAAATTTAAGTTATGCTTAGAAATCAAACTCATTTTTTGTAACTATTAAGTAGTTATACTTGTAATGTTTTGACTTTGACATTTTATGAGAAGAATATACACTCAATTAAGGTTGTTATGCGTTCAATATTTGTAATATGTGATTATCACATTAATTTTTAAGTTACTCCTTATTTTTTGAAAAAAAAATGATTATTATTATTTTTTTAACATGAAATTCATAAAAAAATATTGTTTAACCATTTTTAGTTAAAATTTTCGTATAAAAATTGTGATTTTGACATGTCAATTATAGCAAAAAACTATCAAAACATGTAGTATTTTAGTTATGTTTAAATTAAAAATGGTTATTTTTATGTCCATTGTTAAAAAATATTGTTTTTTAGAAACAATTATTTTATGTGGATAGAAAAATTAATTAACGATGTATAAATATGTAGAATATAGAAAATTCAAAATATCGACCTTCTTCTTTAAATATGCAAAACAATAAAAAAAAATCACTACAAAAAAATTAAAATTAAAATAAAAACAAGAAAATATGAAGAAAAAGACCACTTCCAAAATTATTAAATTTACAAACTAATTATTTACATTTCATACATTAGAGAGAAAAAAAAAGCTTTTAAAAAAAGGGTCTGGTGTAGAATTACCACTTTTTTAAATCAACATCAAAAGCACTACCATTCTAAAACGCAATGTACATAAAAAAAATTATAATGCCAAAAACTATGCTCTAAAAAGCACATGTGAGTTCTATATCACCCCTTTTCAAAATCAGGTCACTTTTTTGCTATCTCTACAAAACGGGTAACAATATGAGTTCCCATTTCAAAGTTTACATTGTTTTAACATCCAAATCATCATAAATATATTTTAGACTTCTCATATTTCTCTTACCATCACTTATTTCATCTCCTGATTGATTACTGGGATAATATCGATATGTTGATCTACTTGAAGATCCATGCTGCTCAAAAAATCTTGGAGTCCTGGTTGGTATGTCTATGTTTGGTGTCTTCACCTGTGATTCTTGCTGCTCTTTTTATGCTACATCATCTTCTTCCATCAGTGGCACTTGTGCATCAATTGTTTTGTCTATACTACCATTCCATGACTCTTGTTCTTTGAACACAACATCTCTACTAATTATGGTCTTCTTGGTGACAAGGCTATACAATTTGTAAGCTTTTGATTACTCATTATAGCCAATAAATATGCATTTTTCACTTTTATCATCGAATTTGCCTCTTAGATATTTAGGCACATGTGCATAAGATACACTTTACCAATACTATGAGATGAGATACGTTGCAAGAAACACCTGACCATGCTTCTTCTGGTACTCTATTTATCATACTCTTTATAGGAGATTTGTTTATCACATAAAGAGCACATGCAACTTCTTCTACCCAATTCTAATTAGATAGGTTTCCTCTTTTCAACATCCTCCTTTCCATGTTCATAATGGTTTTGTTCTTTCTCTATACTACACTATTATGTTGCAGTGTGTATTTAGTTGTAAATTGTCTTCTAATTCCATGTTGTTTTCAATAATCACGGAATGCCTTCGAATCATATTCTCCACCAAAATATCACCTCAATACCTTGATTTGTCGATCACTTTGGTTCTCTGCTAAGGCTTTGAATTCCTTGAAATTTGCAAAATTTTCAGACTTCTTCTTCAAGAAGTAAACCCAAGTTTGTCTTCTATAATCATCAATGAAATTGAGGAAGAAACAACTTATAGCAATCGACTATGTCGTCATAGGTCAACACAAGGTTGTATGAACTAGCTCAAGAGGTTTCTTTTCTCTATATGCAACTCCCTTTGGAAAACTTTCACTATGTTTCTTTCCCAAGATGAAACACTCACAAGTGCTAGTAGGTTCTTTAATGGGAGGTAATCCTCTGACCATATATTTCTATTGCAACAATCTTAAACTAGAAAAGTGATAGTGTCCAAACTGAAAGTGCTATAACCAATAATCATTAGAAAATGAAACTATAAGAGAACTCACCTGATCATTGTAATTCATGATTAGGGAAAGAGTTTGTTCCTCGTCATATGCACCTTTACTATTGGCTACTTGCTTGGGGGTTTTTGATATATCACACACTCTTGTCCTTGAAAGATAACTTTGTATCCCTTCTGTCTCAATTGACCAACACTTATCAAATGATGTTTGAGACTAGGGACATAGTATACCTTTGAGATTGTCTTAGACTCCCCCTACTTGGTGAGAATGTTGAAAACTCTTTTTCCATATACATACACCGTCTTGTCAGTCCCCAAATTTACCGCTGCCTTCACAGATTGATCCAAATTTGCAACCAAATTCTTATTTCCTATCATGTGGTTACCGAAACCACTATCTAATAGCCACACATTATCAAAAGGTTCATGCATGGTATGGAAAGCTCGGAACATGGAGTTAGTACTCTTTGTAGTTACATTAGCTCTTTGGTTTCCTTGATCAACTCTCCTCTTCTTGCAATCAAGAGCATAGTGACCAAATTTATTGCAATAATAACATTTCAACTTTGACTTGTCAACTTTTTTATTATTGTTGAAGCTTTTATTGTTGCTTCCACCTTCATTTTCATGGTCTTCTCAACCATCTCTCTGACCACCATGTCTTTTGCCTCGTCCTCTCCCTCTCGATCTACTTCTGCCTCGGCCTCTATCTATTGAATAGAAAACTGGATTTTGAAAGCGGTTTCTAAATTGGAATCCTTATTTATGTCTATCCTTACCTCATGTGATAGAATTGATCCCATCAACTCGTAAACTATTGATGACGTAAAATCCTTGGCTTATTCTATGGCTGCTACCACAACATCAAATTCGATAGACAAAGATCTGAGGAGCTTCTCACCTATTGTTTGATCTTCAATTTATTCACCATAAATTTCTAACTAATTTATGACAGTCATGGCCTGATTCATGAAAGAATCAATGTCCTTTCCCTCCTTCATCTGCAGACTTTCAAAATCTCACCTAGTATTCTAGAACTGAACAATATTGACTTTGGTCATACCTTTATAGCTTGTTGCCAAGGTCTCCCATGTTGTCTTTGTTGAAGACGAGATCATAATCTTCTGGAACACTGCTCGATCCACTCCCTACTGGATAAGCTGTAATGCTTGTGCATTCTTATTTTTGGCTTTCTTCCATAATTTCCTCTCTATATTAGTGAGGGTTTGTTCTTCTTTTTCATATTTAGATTCTAAAAATGCAAACTTGACATGATCCCAAACATCATGAGCCTACAACGTGGTCACCATCTTAATGGCCCACACATCATAATCCTTCCCTGTGAATGGTGGGAACTGGTGCTATAAATTTGAGAAAGCCATCTTCTTCAAAAGTCACTCTTCAAATAATAAGACTCTCTTTTGCTAGAAAACTTTATAAGTATTTAAAAAACCCTTTTCAATAAGGGTCTTTCTTTAAAAACACTTTAAGGCTTTAAACTTAAAAAAAAAAAAACCTTTTTAAAAAGCCTTAATAAATCTTACAAAGCCCTTTAACAAAACAAACCTTTATATCTTTTTTCTTTATATAAATAATTTATATAAGAAAAAGACTTTCATAAACTTATGAATTCATTTTATAAAGGTTAGCTCCAAATCTTTTGTAAACTCACTCAAAATTCTTATTCCAAAAAAAAATCTTTGGAAAAGGATGTCACATGATTTATTTTTAAAAGGTTTTAATGTAATGGAATGTGGCCTACATGATTTGAAACAATGTGATTTTGAAATTTTAATGATGTGCACACCCCTAATTTAGTGAAATTGAGCACTTAATAGATTCGAAGAAGTTAAATGAGATTTGTACGGTTTATGTAATAAAGAAGTGTAGATTTCGCACCATGTGCGCCCTTCTTAACAGTTCGATAAATTTGTAATGTAATTTTTTTTAATTGCTAGTTTTTTTCTCTTGATCTTCTTCTCACTCTCTTTGTAGGCACCACTAATTTTGTGATCCTTCCTCATCTTTTATAACAATTTGTTGGAAAGGAAGTGGAGAAAAAACACAAATTAACACACAAAACACACTAGTTACGACTCTTCTATTGATCACACAAAACTTGATTATTACAATGACCCCGATGAGGGATATTTATATGTTTCCAACTAGCGAGTCACCTAAAATAACTTGACATGCAACCACACATGAAATTCATCTATCACTGAACTCGACTTGACTCAACACTCAGTTAACTGACTCTCTATTTTAGATTATTCTCCATGCGGGAGTAATTAGCAATTTTCACATAATTAGTGACTTTTTTGTGAAGATAGATAGAGAAGATATGAGAATCGTGGAATTTGACAAGTGAATCTATTTTGAAATCCCAATTTTAATCACCACTCCGGAAAGCAAAAGTAAAACACGATCCGGATGTAGTCACTATAGTTCATATATATCAACGATCCCTTAAAATTTGAATTGTAAATCTTTATTTCCACCAAACCACTATCTGTTGGAAAAAGTAAATAAAAAAGAAAAATGAGTTCCTCTGAAGTATCAATAACCAAAGAAAGAACAATGTTTGGTCTTGGCTTCATAAGTCGAGAGTCCAGGTATACTACAAAACTCGTGGAAATAATCATAAGATCCTCATTATAGGCATCAAATAAGGAAAAATATTCCCCCAGACTTAGTCCCCACTTAAAAAAAAATGCCACCGGGTAGCATGTACTCATACTGAGGAGCTCGGAAAACCTCTATTTTTTTCAGAAAAAAAAAAACCAACATCTTTCATGAATAATAATGAAAGAGGAGTTATATAGTCATAGTTCTACATTCTATAATCCAATTACAACCTCTTCCATAATGAAAATAACCTAGAAAAACCATAGGGTAGGCTTAGAAACCATAAATGCCAAAATACACAAAAAAAACTAATGGTCCAACACAGAACTGAGGATCCAATCCCATAGAGCCGACAAAAATCACATACAACGAGATGAAATATGGAAAACAAAAATATTAGGGAGCATATCCACATTGCTCTTATATCAACTCCAAAAGTTGGTGCCTATAAAGAAATACATCACTCTTGCGTAATCCAAAGATCTCTAGAAACGTATAGTAGTAGAAGTCCTTAGATGTCTAGAAAAACTTGCACCTCTTACACAAAACTTCAACTACTCTGTAACATGTAAATAAAGAATAATCAACGTCAACTCTGATTGTACTGGTTCGATTGAAAACACCTATAAAAAAAAATATGATCCAGTAATTGTAAATCATGAGCACATAACCATCTTCAGTCCTTGTCTTGTCTTTATAACTTGACATTAATTCTTGATCATTCAATAATGTTTGTGGAGCTATAACTCTATTAATACATGTGTTAGTATATGGCGACCCTTGGATTTAGCTAAGTACAAAATCCAATTAGTAGCATATACTGCCTCATACATTAATAAAGTTATACCTCCACAGATATTGGTTGCGGCGAAAAACAAGCACAATGTTTGTGGGGGTGATGCTTAATCTGACATCGACACTGCCATATGTACGATACTGACCATACACTTGGCCTATTGCTCCCCATTCCTTGCGCAAGGTTGGTCGCACACTATAAGACGAGTTCACACTATTTAATAACTAAACCTTTCACAAAGTATAACATTGAATGTGTTAGAGTGTTGTTTATAATTATCCATTAATTCTTTAATACACAACTTATCGTGTGTTCATTTTAAACTTGGTATATAAATTTTCATTTACTTTTTATAATTCTCAATGTCTTAAATTTTATATCTCTTTTTTATATATTATTCGTAATAAATTGCATTTATATCTATTTTAGGTTTAGATCTACCAAGTACCGAACGATCAAAGCTCTTTTCACTCTAAAATAAATTTGCATATCAACAGATTTGATCTGTCTCTGTTCTTGGTAGATATGGAGTTAGAATGAATCTAGGTTAGTTTAATTTTCTCCTTAAATATGTTATATTCCATATAAATAGCTTGGGTCAATACCATGACTTCTCAATACCATGGCTCAGAAATGGACCATATTTTGACTTGGTTAAAATGTTTACATCACATTATATTAATATTTTTATTTATTTTACTTTATTATACCTGCCATAGCCATGATATATTGTAATAATTTATAGTCTAAATTCTTTGAATTTCAATTACTTTTGAAAATTTTAAAATATTTTATAAAGTTTACTAAAGTTTTGAAAAAATAACTACTAAACTGGATATTTTGAAAAAATAAAAATATTTTTTGAAATTTGAATTTGTTGGCTCATATAGATGAAATGACTAACTTAATGGGGTTATAAATAGAATATTTCAAAAATAAAAATTATTTAAAAAAAAAAAACTCTCTATGCCACCAAGTGTCATAATAGTACACACATCAAATCTCAATATTTATGAAAAAGAGTACACATATCAAATCTAAATATTTATGAAAAAAAATACACATATCAAATCTAAATATTTATGAGTTTGTTTGAGGTAGATCAATTGGAAATGGTCGTGGAAATAAAGTATCACCGAACCGGAAGCCTTGGGTTGAAATCTTGTGCTATCCTCCCTGATTGGGGTGAGAAGTTGGACATGATGGAGATGTAGTCCTACCAAGTTTACAAAAAAAAAAATCTCAATATTTATGAAAAAATCATTATTTATAAAAATCAAAAATCAAAAAAATTATATTTGCCACCAAGTGTCATAATAATACACACATCAAATCTCAATATCTATGAAAAGTCCACTATTTATTAAAATTTCATTTCTAAGTATGTCAAACTCATATTTGACTTTTAATTAATGTGTAACTTTTGAAAATAATTTACAAAGTTTGCTCAAGTTTTTGAAAAAATTTACAATCACACTTTTATCTTGTGATATTCTTTTTTGGTGGTTATATATATATATATATATATATATTATATATATATATATATATATATATATATATATATATATATATATATATATATATATATATATATATATATATATATATATATATATATATTCAGTTTTATATATTCAAAATTAATTATGTATTCATTTAATAGTATATAATGTTTAGTTGACGCGTCGATGGGAACCTCCGGAGAGCGGTGATCGCAGGCGATTAGGGTTTTAGCGAGCCATCCTTAGGTCTCTGAAACCCCTGCCACAGAAGGCCTGCAAGGCTCAGTCCTCTGGTAACCTTCGCAGTTTCGGTAGTAGCTGACAAACAATCAGGAATCGATCGTCAGCAGCATGTCGCCCTCCTAGGGGGGACGCAGCCCCTCCCCCAAATCACGACGGTCAAAAGCAAAAAGGCCCAGCTGCAGAGTTTGAGGCAGATCAAAATGGTACTCAAGTGGAAAACACTCATTCCAAAGGTGATGAAATGACACAGGCGGAAGAAAACACGGCCATATCAACCACATGCAGACCAGTTGCCACTGTTACACCCACGGTGGAGTTCCCCAGTCACCGAATCAACGCCAGAATACAATATATGAGGGACCATGCTCTGATTGGCAAGTTCATCGACATTTGGCCAATGGAAAGAGCACTCAGAAGCTGGATAAACACAAAATGGACTCCAAAGGGTTACATATCCCTACACCTAGGGCCTAAATGGTTTTTTACTGCGGTCTTTAACTGTCTCGAAGATCGAAATTGGATCCTAGATGGAGGGCCCTATATCTTCAACTCGGCAGGACTGTATCTCAGAGCATGGGTTGAAAGATTTAACCCGGATAAGGAAGACCTTAGTTACGCTCCAGTCTGGATCAGGCTCTATTCGCTACCCTGGGAATACTGGGAAGAAACATCACTGCAAGAAATAGGAAACACGTTGGGCGAGTTCATCAAGGTTGTGGAAGATACAAAGCTATGCAGGTTCACTTCTTACGCCTGCATGTGCGTCTACATGGATCTTAAACAACCTCTGCCAGATAAGGTAAGATTTAGGCATGAAGATTCTGAATGGATAAAAATGATAGATTATGAACATGTTCCATTTAGGTGGAGGAAATGCCATAATCTAGGGCATCTTTTCAGGGACTGCCCCCTAAACAGGAATATTCTCACTAGCACAAATGCAGACAATAAGGAAACAGATGGGTTAAAAAAAGTGGTTAATCACCGAAGAGGTAACAAAAAACCCTCTACCAATAGAAAATCAGATCAGGTTAACAAACCCAAAGCCCTAAAACCTAATAGCTTTGAGGTCCTAGCCAATCTGGAAACGCAAGACCCAGTTCAAGAAATGCAAAAGGTCAAAGACTTAATCCGAGAATTACCAGAGGGCCCTTCGCAACAGTTAAAGGACTATCAATCTAACAAAACGCACACCCCTCTATCTGATCTGCAGGCCGAGGGATCTCAAGAAATGGAAATGGATACCCCAGAATCCAGTGCTAAGAAATCGAAGGAGACAGAGGAAGTCTTTCCAGAACCCCAGTTGATGGAAGAAGATCTTGAGAATATTGATATAGGCGAACTAGACATTCTTAGTCTGGAACTAGCATGCAAGACCGACAACTTTGACAAGATTCCAGACAGGCAATTGGACAAACTGGAAGAAGTCCTGAAAAAAGCGCACAAGAAGCACTCTCTAGGAGTGCAAATTGGTAGTCCGTGGGATGGCAAGTTCATCACAAAAGAAAGCAAGAAAAGGGGAAGAAAAACAACCTTAGAAAGAACCATCAAGATAGGCGAAGTACTAGTGGAGTCAGGTCGATATGCAAAGCTGACAAAGTATTTCAATATCCACCCCAACCCTTCTTAATGAAGTTGATATCCTAGAATATAAGAGGGCTCAACAGCCCCAGAAAAGGAAGACTCTTAAAAAACATGCTCATGCAGGAAAAACCAAATATTCTTTTTTTGCAAGAAACCAAATGCAATATGACATTTCTGGAAAAGATAGCAGTGAAAGTATGGCCCGGAGGGCAAGTCACAGCAATGGATGCTCAAGGAGCCTCTGGAGGCTTGGAAATTCTCCGGGACCCCAGACTAATACAACTTAGCAACATCCATGCCAATAAAAACTTCATTCAGGCAACCTTCCACTTAATTGGCACCAATACTCATCGTCACCTCACCAATGTTTATTTCCCACAGGACTCTCACTTGAAAGCAGAGATTCTGGATCATATATCTACTCTCAACTCGAACAGACACTACCCTCTTTGGATAGCAGGAGGGGACTTTAACATGATTGCAAGAATGGAAGAAAAACAGGGCGGCAAAGACAATGGAATCCGAGATGGTCACTTACTCAAAGATTTCATACAGTCAAATTGGCTAATAGACCTCCCATCAAATAATGGTCTATTCACATGGACTAACAAAAGATAAGGAGCACAGCATATCGCTTCAAGGTTAGATCGCTTCCTAATCTCGAATAATGCGCCTTATCTAGGAGGAGATCTCGTAACCTCTATCCTGCCAATATCAGGATCTGATCACTGGCCTATTGAACTCCAATGGCATCGGCCAGGTAATACTTCTAAACGCCCTTTCCGCTTTGAGACCTTCTGGCTTACCCATCCAGAATTCAAGGATTTTGTCAGACAAGCCTGGATCCAATTCCAACCCACAGGGAGATCCAAAATGGCCAACTTCCAAAAAAATTGCAATTCCTCAATAGAGAAATCAAACAATGGAATCATACCACCTTTGGCAATATTTTCTCAGCCCAAGCCACTCTCAATCAGGAAATGAAGCAAATCCAGCAAATGATCATCACAGAAGGACGTTCTGAGGAACTAGCAAAACAGGAACAAATCATTGAAGATCAACTTCTCAACAGAGCTCAGCAGGAGGAGATTCTTTGGAGGTAGAAATCACGAATCAGATGGCTCAAAGAGGGAGAGAAGAACACTAAGTTCTTTCACAAAACTACAGTGCAACGCAGAATGCATAATCTCATCTCCCACATTCAAAATGATCAAGGAGAAAGAATTGAAACGCATGAAGGCATTAAAGAAAAATTTCTTCGTTACTTTAAGAAAGTTCACCAAGAACAAAGCATTGACAGGCTTCCCGCCATAGAGAAAATACTACAGCAGATACCCAAATTGATCACTGATGAGCATAATATCCTTCTCCTCCATCCAATCTTGTTACATGAAGTGGATAGCGCTGTCAAACAATTAAAAGCAGGTAAAGCCCCAGGCCCTAACGGATTTACCTTGGACTTCTTTCATCATTTTTGGGACCTCATTCAAATAGAAGTTTGGCAATTGGTTGAAGAATCTCGTGCATTAAGATGGATGTACCCTGGATTGAATGCCACATTCATGGCTCTCATCCCCAAATTAGCGGAAGCCAAAAATCCTGATAAGTATCGACCGATAGCTCTCTGCAACATCATTTACTTTATGAAATAATTCACTTTATGAAGCAATCTAAAAATCCACGTATGTTGTTAAAAATAGATTTATCTAAAGCTTTCGACAGTATCAGCTGGTAGTATATTCAAAAAATTCTTAATGCTTTTGGCTTTGATCCTTCGTGGACTAGATGGATCCTCAGCCTTCTGACTTCATCCTTCTTCTTTGTTCTCATCAATGGCATCCCATCTAAAACATTTCGTCCCTCTAGAGGCATTAGGCAAGGGGACCCACTCTCACCATTCCTCTTTGTTATAATCGCTGAAGGGCTTGGCCGCAATATTAAATCTGCTACTCTCACTCGCAGGTTGAAAGGTTTCTCTTTCAACAACTCCCCCTCCTTCTCCCATCAACAATTCATGGAAAATAATATGCTATTTGGGCACCCTTCAGTCCAAGAAGCTCACCTCTTCAAAGATATCTTGTCTTCTTTCTCGGATGCTTCGGGCACCCTTATCAATCGGGTCAAATCCCAAATATTCTTCTTTAATACTCCTGTGTCTACTCAAAGATCGATAGCCCGCATTCTAGGATTCACCATAGCAGGCCTCCCCTCCAAATATTTGGGCACTCCCATGATAGCCTCTGCCCTCAAGCATTCCTCTTGGAGAGAACTCATAGATAAACTTGAAGCCAAACTTTTTCTATGGACACACAGATCTCTGAATATGGCCAGTAGAGTTATTCTTATCAAAGCAATTCTCCAATCCATGCCTCTTTACCTCTTCTCTCTCTTCGCGGCGCAAAAATGGGCTATCAAGGAAATTCAGAATCTTCAGCGCAACTTTCTATGGGGCATCTCAAGCCACAATAGAAAATGGGCTCTGGTTAAATGGGAAAAAGTATGTCTCCCCAAAAAAGCAGGGGGTATTGGGATTAGAGACCCTGAACACAGCAATACAGTAATGGGTTCCAAATTATGGTGGCGATGGTTAGCCCACCCTAACACTCCTTGGGCCTCACTATGGACAGCTAAATATGCAAGTAACAGCCCGATTGAAGACAGAATATGTATGTCGGAACTAAGTGTTGGATCCATCATATGGAACTTAGCTATCCAACATAGGCACCTTATTCAATAGCACTTCTGGGAAATAAAAAACGGAGACACAACAAGATTTTGGGATGACTCCTGGCATCAACTCCCAAAGGTCAAGGATCTTATGCATGATCTCCCTCTCCCTCAGCAAGGTACACATCCCCCAGAAACGGTCAAATAGTTTTGGATCTCATCCAACACCCAAAAGCACAGGCAATGGAAGGGGATCAATCAAATCATAAGGGAGGAAGGATATGAGGGAACAAAACAAATGCTCTCTGATGAACTAAAAAAGAGGCAAATTCTCATAGCAGCAGGAGCGGATATTCTAAGGTGGGGATATGAAGAAAAAGGGACATTATCCACCAAGGAGGAATATAATATCATAACTAAAGACAAAATCATAAAGGACAACTTATGGGACCAAATCTGGAGCTCCTCAATTTGGCCAAAGGTTTCCACATTCTTGTGGCTACTCTCTCACAACAGGATTCTCACATGGGATAACCTCCGCAAAAGAAACTTCTCAGGACCATCCATATGTCCAAACTGTAAACAAGCAGAAGAAACAGCGACTCATCTATTGCAAACTTGCCACTTGGGCAGACAATTATGGTAAAAAGCCATCTTCAGATGTAAAAAAGATAACAGGGTGCAAGGTGATCTCAAAGCCACCCTTCGCAACTGGAAACAATCACCTTTTCATAGCAGGCTTTTAAACTCGCTCTGGCAACTCATTCCGAGTCTCCTAATGTGGAATATTTGGAAGGAGAGGAATAGAAGGCTATTCAAAAATCAATCTCAAACATTAGAGAAAATTTGGATAATCCTACACAGAAACATCAAGGAATCTCTCTCCATCCATGATTGGGTAGCCGAGGATTTTCCAACGGATCACAAAGAAAATCTGTATGGGACAACTGGCAAATCTCTCTATTACACAAGCCCAATTCTCATCTCCAGCATCCCAGCAGGCATAAAAAGTCAACAACATGGACCCCTCCTCCTTGCAATCTGCTTCAACTCAATTTTGATGGGGCCTCCAAAGGTAATCCAGGACTATCAGGCTATGGAGGGGTTTTCAGGGATCACTCAGGTTCCCCTCATCTCACCTACCTCGGCTCCAAAGGATGGGATACAAACAATTCAGCAGAATTGGAAGGACTCTGGCAAGGTCTTGTTCTAGCTCAGAAACACAATCTCTTTCCCCTTATCATTGAAGGAGACTCTCAAATCATCATAAATATGACCACAAAACTTCTTCAAGGAGCTCCAATTCATAAAATAAGCAATAGCTGGAGAATGGCGCAAATATTGGAACTCATCAGACAATGGCTTTCTCAACACCAGGCAATTTCCTTCAAATACACAGTCCGCGAAGGAAACAAACTGGCAGACTTTCTAGCCAATGTTGGAGTAGAATTGGAAACTGAAGCCTACTCAGGTCCCACGCTCAACATAGGCACAGAGGAACAACTCACTGAATTCAATAATATGGTTGAGAAAGATCGACCTCATCCTCAAGCAGTCTGCCCAGATGCAGGTGATCTCCGAGCCCAGCACGTACACCCTCAGCGCGTGCCCAACATGTATACTCCCCCTCGACAGCTGGATGGTCACCTGCACGCATTCAATCAAGCTGATCTTACCGCAGAGGAATAATTATGGGTTATTGTGCGCGTTTATGATGGTACCCTCAGGAATTGAAGGTGCTCAGAGGATTGTAGAAGCATTTACGCCTCAGATCAGGTTGATTATGGCGTCCAACAATGATATAACTGCCCAGCTCCATCCCCGCCGCCAACATTCTCTGTCTTGGTGCACCGGTAATATTGAGTGTAGGTTCTGGTTTCCTGAGGTCGAGTTTGCTGCGCTAGCCTCTCCCCCGTCCCCCAATTCTCAATTGTTCAGTTTTCACAGTTGTAAGAAGGCACTCACAATGCCTCGCAGCAGAGGTGTTCTGCGCAGGGGAGGCTCTTCCTCTCCCAGAGGCCGAGCCCTGCAATCCCATTCTCTGCTCATCATTCCAATCTCCTCCGCCTCTCCGTCTTCACCACCCCCCCCCCCAATCCATCCAGACCTGTCCCGAATTCCTCCTTCCAGACATCCCGCTTCACTTTCCGTTGTCGTATGAACCAGCCCGTTATCACCTTCACGACTACCATTATGGTAGTAGAAGAGGCGGATTTGCATGAAGACCCGATTAGCTCTTCCTCCACTCCATCTCCGGAGGAAAGTCTGGCTCAGGGTGTAGGAGAAGAACCGAAATTCACTGCCGAGCACATGCAGGAGGACTCCCCTACCGCTCAAGATGCCACCCGTCAACGCACTCCACCTCAGGAAGAAGTTATCGTTTGCGGCCCTGTTCAGCACAATTTTGGCATTCTTCATCTTGTCAACCCCTCAGAAGGTGGAGCGGAAGGCGATGAAGAGGTCACCTAGGTTGCTGCACTAGATATTTAAGCTAAAAGGGGCATCGATTCTCAGCCATCGCACGAGTAATTTCTCCCACTGCGCAGTCGGGCTGCATTGCCTCCAAGGTCCAAGTTTTGGGTTATACTCTCTGTTTTTGTCTTTTAGATGTTATACTCTCTGTTTCTTTAGGCTCCTTCTCCGCCCTCCGCATATCTTTTTGGAATGCTAGTCAATGTTTCAATTTTCTTGAATGCTGGTGGATGTCTTGATTTTTTGGGAATACTCATGGTCGCCGAAGAATACTCAAGCTGTAATCTCCTCTGCCCGGTGCTTTTTGCCTGCAAGGAGTAGTTCACTGGAACAGTTCTTTTTTGGATTGTAAACGATGCATTCATACATGCTCAGCTGCTCCTTTCTGCACTCTGGTTTTTCTGTTGAGGGTTGGGACACTCGCGCTCTGAGGCTGCGACCTCATTGTAAATATTTCTTTTTTTCATATTAATAGAATTAGCCCTTATTCAGGAAAAAAAAAAATAGTATATAATGTTTTCCTTTCAAACACTTTTACTTATCTTTAATAGCTAGCTTGATTTTATGATATTAAAAGTTTTTCTTTCAAACATTTTCACCTACCTTTAATAGCTAGCTTAATTGAATAGGCAACTTGTGGAGGAGTCATATATGGCCTTGAAATATCAAGCTGTCCAATAATGCAAGGTAAATAGTTATAAGTCTTTGTAGATGCATTAGTTATTTAAGAATATAGACAACAAACAAAAGTCAATTGATGCTATTTGTTGTGGAAATTTTTGTTTTAAATTATTTTAATGCAAAATAGAAAGTTCATTGTTTTAACTAAACACTTATTGAATATTAACTTTGTGAATTCAACTATAAAAATCTCCCTACTTAAAAATTTATTTTATTTTATTTGTTTTAATATTTTAAAAAATCATTTTAATATTCTAAAGTAGAAACCTAAATTCAAAAGTTGAAGAAAATCTCAACTATTATAATGTCACCTCAATTAGAACCTTGCAAATCACAAGCTTTAATAATTAAAAAAATTAAAAATCTTTATGCATGGGCATGGGAGAATTTTTATCTTAGATGCAATAACTTCTGCTATCAATACATTTTTCATAAGAGGCAGGTACTAAGCATTAATTCTACGTATAATACCTTTTATACCTATAGGTAGGCACAATATATTGTAATAATTATATACTAAAATTTAAAAAAGTTTTATTAATGTTTACTAAAGTTTTGAAAAAAAATATTATTGAACTAAATAGTTTAAAAATTAAAAAATAATTATACTTTTGATATTTAAATGTGAAATTCTTTATATATAGATTCACTTTTATATAATATTAACATATACAATGTACTTAATATAAAAATATTTATATTTATTATGTCACTACTTCAATAAAATATCCCTAAGTTATAATGGGAAATGTTTAACAAAATCTCTTTTAAGCCTTATGTCCCCTCCAATATAAATGTTTATAACTCTTTGGTATGCCCCTATGTCAATATGCCTTTTCAAAATTAATTATGTGTTCCTTTAATATTATATATTATTTTTCTTTCAAACATTTTTACCTACCTTTTGTAGTTAGCTTAATTTTATGATGATGGTTATAGTAGATACATGGGTCAGAAAGTTTTCCTCAAAGCTGTGAGGAATTCTCTATCTAAAAGAGAATCGAAGGAGCAGATTCTTGGTGTCCATCTTCCATTTTTTTAGGGTACCCTGATAAGATTGCAAGGATTCTTAAGATACATAATGTCCCCATGACCTTTAGGCCCCTTAACATCATTCGTAAGTCCCTCAGATCAGTGAAGGATCCTATCAACCCTAAGGATATGAAAGGAGTATATATTATCCCTTGTTCCTGTGGAACCCCCTATATTTGTGAGACTAGTCACTCCATTAATCAAAGGATTAGTGAGCACACAACTGACCTTAAACATAGGAGAACCAAGTCTTCCGCTTTAGTTGAGCATGCAGAAAAAACCAAACATCATGTTTATATTGTGGAGGCTAGTTTCATTGCTAGAGTTTCACAGTTCTATCATCAGAAATTTAGGGAATCCCTTGAGATTGAAAAGAAGAACCAGAATAAGGGCACAAGATGGTAGCTTGTGAGAGGTTCACGCACTCTGCAACCTAGGGTTTTTGCTCGCCCCTGCAGAGGCACAGTCTGAACCCTTTCTGCCTCCATTAACCGTCTGCCTACCTCATCGTGAGAGTAGATTGCCGACATAGTCTACTCTGCAATGGATTTCCCCCAGGGGGGACTTCAAAGCCTTCCCCTTCAATTGAAAGTGATCCTCAAGCGAAAAATATGACCAAGCCTTCTGGTCCAGCACAAGACGACCTGGATAAACAGGACTCCCTGATGCAAGAAATGACAAATGCTTCCACTGATCAGTCAAACAGGTGTAGTGAAGTACAAGAAGGAAATATTGGGCAACAGGAAACACCCAAGGTTACTTCAACGACATGCAAACCCATAGCAGTTGAAAGACATAAGATAGAACTTCCCAGCCATAGAATCAATGGTAAAATCTAGTACATGAAGGACCATGCGCTCATTGGAAAATTTATTTGATTTTGGCCGACTGAAAAAGCTTTGCAAGGATGGATCTATGCCAAATGGAAACCCAAGGGACATGTCACCCTGCAGCGAGGACCAAAAGGGTTTTTCACTGCGATTTTCATTTGCATTGAAGATCGAAATAGGGTTATGGATGAAGGTCCCTACTTCTTCAACTCTGCTGGTTTGTATTTAAGGGAATGCGCAGAGAGATTTAACCCTAACAAGGAGGATCTCAGCTAGGAACCAATCTAGATTAGGATGTACTTGCTCCCAATGGAATACTGGGATGAAGAATCACTCAGAGACATTGGCAAGCGACTGGGAGAGTTTATCAAAATTGATGAAGAAATGAAGCTGCGCAGATACACCTCCTATGTCTGTATTTGTGTCTTCATGCACCTGGACAAAGCCCTTCTGGACTTGGTAAGTCTCTACCATGATGACTATGAATGGATCCAACCCTTGGATTTTGAACATGTACCCTTTCACTGTCATAAGTGTCATGCCCATGGGCATATTTTTCGGGATTGTCCTCTAAATGCTAAACCCCAAACCTTTGACCCCTTAGGAAAGTCAAACCATGATGGATTTACCAAGGTCGTAAACCGCAAAAGATCGCATAAAAAACCTTCCTCCGGGAAAAAACCCCAGCAGAACGCTGCCTCCATCACCTCCATAAACAATAGCTTTGAGGTTCTTGCTAAAACTTCAGAAGACCCACCTCAGAACTCTTTGCCAATCCCACCGCTGATCATCACGTCCTCTCCCCCCCTCTATTTGGCTCCTCTCCCACTCCCTTGCCCCTGAAAGACATCATTGGGATTCCTAAGGCGACTCAAAAGGACCTTGATTGGAAACCTAATGAAATGGATGTTGACGGTTTCCCCAGCCAAACCTTACACTTAGTAATCACCTCAGCAGAAAGCAGTCAGACGCAACACATGGAAGAAGAAACAGAAAGCATTGATTTGGGAGGATTAGACATCTTTGAGCTTGAACAAGCATGCAGAAAGAAAGACTATGATAAGATTCAAGAGCATCAGCTTAGTACACTAGAAGTCATCATCTCCAGGGCTTACCAACAACAACAACTGGGCATACAGTCGGGAAGTCAATGGGATGGCAACTTCCTTCCTAAAGACTCCAAAAAACACGAAAGAAATAAAGATCTTTAAAGAACTATTGCAATAGGGAAAATATTGGTAGACTCAGGAAGATATGCTAAATTGACAAATTATTACAAGCCCACCACTAATAGTGAATCATGAAGCTCATTTCATGGAATCTAAGAGGGCTCAATAGCCATGGGAAACTCACATTCTGCACATGCACAACTCAAATCATCCATGCACATGGGATGAGAGCCTCCCCTATGTTCAGCACAACTACAACCGGGCTCTCCATAGCTCGATTAGCCATAACCCTTTTCAGGTGGGCTTGGGATTCCAGCCACTATGTCCCATTAATGTGGCCATGCCATTTGCAGCTACTCATGCAGATTCGGCTCATGTCCAGTCCAAAAAAGATAAGGCAAACAACTTCATTGAGCACATCCAACATATTTTCCAGTAGGTCCCAGACATTCTAGAGAAATCAAATGTGAAGTGCAAGCAGCGACATGATCAACATTAGGTGCCACACAAGTTTCAAGTGGGTGACAAAGTCTGGTTGCATTTGCAAAAGGAATGCCTTACTGGAGCCTATTGGAAACATAGACCACTTCGATATGGTCCTTACACCATTACCAAGGTTTTGGGAGACAATGCATTTGAGCTCAACATTCCCCCATTCCTTGGCTTGCACCCAATGTCCAATGTGGATCACCTTCGGCCATACTTTCGACCATTACTAAACACATCCGACATTGCAGAACAACTCACACCCACAGAGTTAAATCCAGATTGCATGGAACAGGTTGCAACTGATTGAATCATGGACTCATAGATCAAGCACACTCACGAGCAGAATATCCAACTGTATCAAGTTGTCAAAGTAAGCCAACTCCTTCACCAGGTCAAGTGGCTCACTAGGGACCGAGTTCAGCAGAAGTTTCCTCATCTCATGGAGGAACTCAATGCAATGGGGACCATTGCCTCCTAATGGGGGAGGAATGATCCAGGTGGATATTGTTGGTCACCAGCCAATTCCACATGGACCCCCGCCATTGCTTCTTCCAGTTTTTCAATTTCCTTAATTATAGCTCAATTTACTATTTTTAGCAGTTTTTTGGGTCCTAAACTTCTGGAATTGTTTTGAGGCCCCAAATGACGTTTTTCGGGAAATCTACCACCAGCAATTTTTTGTCAAAAATAGTCCTTTTTGTCGTAGTCCTCAGATATGTCTTTCCAATAGGCTATCATACACGTCAAACAAAGATAATATGACCAAGTTGCAACCCCTGGAAGTTGGTTGTCCAACTCACCCCAACGGGGCCCATAAGCTCTTGGTGTTACATCTCCTCGGGTTAGGGTTTTGGTTGTTTAGGGTTTGTGCTTATTGTTCAATAATAAAAAGGCCCTTGAGCCTCATTGTAAGAGAGTTCAAAGGCATGTAGTTGCCACATCTCTTCTCAGAGATAAGCTACCATCGCCCTAGCTGGTTTATTTCCATTCTTGTTTGTAAGAATATTTTAGTAATTTACATTAATGAGATGAAGTATCATTCCCACTAAATATCTGTGTTTACGTTTACCTCTATAATTTGTTGCATTCCTATTTGAATCCAGATCAATGCAAAAAAGGAGAATTAATGAGGACAACTTTTAAGTCATCGAAAGATTTTTGAGCAACCTCATCCCAAATGAATGGAGTCCCTTACTTAAGCAACTGGGTTAACCCTGAAGCTAGCTTAGCATAGTTGAGCACAAAACGAAGAAGGAAATCCACTTTCCCTTGCAAAATCTATAATTGATGCAACGAAGAGGGAAGGGGTAGATTAACAATAACCTCGACTTTAAGAGGATCAAGATGAATTCCATCTTTTGAAACAATAAAATCGAGGAGCTGTCTCGATTCAACACAGAAGACACATTTATGCGGACTCAGCCAAATTGTAGTGTCTACAACGAACAAAAATTTGTTGAAGATGATTGCGATGGTCATGGTGCTTATGTGAATGAGCAGGAAGATCATACAAATAAGGATGAATGATGGTTTTAATGTCATGGAAATCATATGACATCGCTCTTTGAAAAGTTACCCCAGTATTCTTAAGGCCAAAAGGGAGCTTTTTATATGCAAAAGTTCCCCACAGACAGATAAAGAAGGCCTTATCTTGATTTTTTAGTGCAATGTTTATCTGGTTATATCCAGAAAAACAGACCATAAAGGAAAATATCTCACTCCCAGCACATTCATCGATAGTCTGGTTTATAAAAGGAGTGGGGTAAGTATCCTTTGGAGAGACATGATTAAGGTCACGATACTCAACATAGACCTCAATGGTGCCCTACTTCTTAGTTATCGTTACAATATTTGCACCCAATCTATAAGAGGGATAAGATAAATAAATCCATCTTTAAGAATTTTTTCAACCTCCCCTTTAATGGCGGCCGCTTTTCGAGGGTGCACTAGACAAAGTCGTTATCGAACGGGCTTCACGTTAGGATAAGTTGGGATCTCATGCATGACTATACTTGGGTCAATGCCAGGAATTTCTTCATAGTACCATGCAAAAACATCTCGAAACTCTTGAAAAAGACAAGTATAAAACTTGATCTCATTAGGAGAACAAGTAACCTCAATATGAACGTTTTCAACGATCCCCGGTTTAACAAAAATTTCAATGGGCATCGTTTGGGTAATATTACCCATGTTTCCTTCTGACCAAACTTTATCAGTCACAATAGGTGTTTGAAGTGGTTGGGTGAGGAAACGAGAAGAGAACTTCTCAAGGCAAGCGGACATGACTGTTAGGCCACGCAAGAATGAGGAACTATGATGAGTATCATTCCATGGTGATTCCTCCAGAGACATAATTTCCATGATACTTCCATTAGAAGCAAAAGTCTTGGTTAAGGGATCAAGAGAATCCGAAGAACCAAGCCACTGGGACTGAGAATACGTGTCAGGAGACATACTTGAAACAGTATGATCAGTAGGTATCGAAGGTGAAGCTGAAAAAATCTTCACACAATTGATCTTGGCAAGGCTTAACGGCATGACATCACCCCATGTATCAACAAGATTAGGAGAGAGAATGACCAAAGGATCAGACTTAACCAGTATCATGTTGATTGAGGCAACATGCAGAGGTGGGAAAGGAAAAATAACCATCAAGGCGGGATCTTTAAAAAGTCCAGCCCCCACACTCTCATACGGAGCACCAGTATGATTCACATAAGGAACATTGACATCTGAGGAAGAAGAAGCAAAGAAAGACAATCGATTGACCGCAACAGTTTTCCCTTGAAGTGGAAAACAGAGCACGCAGAATAGAGTAGATCCCACAACATTCATAGCATTGGTCCAACTCTGTCTGAATAAAAGATTATAATTAACATTTTCATCCACAATTTCTTCTTCGACATGTACTATCCAAGGTAATGGAAATATTAGGAAGGACGTTGAATGGTCAAGAATCACACCCGTCAAAGGCTTCCAAAGTGTTAGGTGATTGGTTCAATGCAGGAGAAACAATTGCCTTCCAACAAGAGACATACATGATGCAGGTGGAAGCACCTTCATCAATGACGGTCCTGTGAATTATCTTCTCATTAATGATGACCTGAATGAGGAAGGAAAACTGATGAGGTAAGCGTGGAACATGGTTTTCCAATTCAAAACAAATGAGATTGGAGTCAGATCAATCAATACCTCCAACAGCCGAAGGAAATGCTTTCCGCTGAGAATTACAAATTTGAAGGACCTTAAGAGAATACATAGCTAATGGTGCTTGAGCTAAATCCTCAACAATGTTATAATGCTAAGTTGTTCGAGTGATTGGATTATACAAGGACTTTTGCAGCACACCCTGAGAGGGTGGTCGAATAGTGGAATCACGATTAGGTTTCTCTATATGGAGAGGACTGGAGGTAGACATGATAGAGGAGGAAGGGGAACCTTCTTTCTCTTTCCATGTTGTCGGAGTAGATGTTTGATAATATTTCAATATTTTAGCCACATTTATAGGCATACTCATAATAAACACTTGGGAACCTGAGCAAGTGAAAGACTGATGTTGGTCTACCATTTGGGTCTGCTGGTATGGAAAGGGCTCTTTCAAGACAACTGAGTCCCTTTGAGCAAGTGACTAACTTCAAACTGTCGGGGACAATGTTTAGTATAGTGATCCTCCTCATAGATGAGGCATGGATACTTTGGCTTCGTTTGAGAAGAATCACCACCAAACGACTTAGGAGGGCTTTATTTTGAGGCATCGACATTGGCCTTTCCTTTGCCCTTGTTTTTACCATTAGAGGATTTATTTGCTGCAATAGACTAGATATCGTGAACCTCAAAGGTTTTTCTGGGACGAGGTGAATTTCAAGAGGGATCATTGGAACTAGTGTTTGAGATGGCCTTATGCTTGGAAGAAGATTTCATGAGGGTTTGAGACACCGAACTAATCACTCCATCAGGAGGTGGGATAGCGGGAGACTTCAATGTTGTTAGAATGTATGATGGTCTTGGAGCATCAAGTAACATATCATATAATGTTCCAAATTGTGAGTAGATGAGGTCTAAATACTGGGCATGAGTGATGGCTTGCTATTCAGTGACACAACGACCCATAGCTATGTCCTTGACAATTTTGGAGACGAATGACTTGGTAAACCATTCCATCAACAACTGATCAACAATTTAAAACTTGATCTGGCAACATCGATGCCTCCATTCATGGATGTGATTAGAGATATGGGTTGCAGTGTCTTGCTTAAGGGATGTAAGTAGATGGGTACCAAGTTCATAGTGAACTGACAACTGAAAATGTGTGAGGAAAGCCAAAGCAAGAGTGTTGAAGTCATTGTAGGTACCTTGAGGTAATTTGATGGACCACTTGGCTGCAACGCCTATGAGAGTTTGTTGAAAAAGTCAGAGATGAATGTAATCATCAACGTATGAATTGGAGGAACACCATGGTTGATATGTCATCACATGGGCTTGTGGATCCTCCTTCATGTTTCCATCAAACTTTGGACAATCGCACGGAATATTGGACGGAAGTGGAGGCTAGTATGGTTAATGAAGAATGGGATCATTCATGAGTCTAGAAATATCTGGTAACTCTAATGTAGATAAGAATGGAAATTGTGTATTAAAAGGAATTTGGGGCCTCTGAGTAGGCCTAGATTATAGAACCGATCTTTGTTGGTAAGGATTTGTTTGCATAGTGGAGGATTTTGTCCATATGGAATTTTATTTTTCCCCCACTGTAGGTTACCTTACTTGTAGGGAGGATTCTGACCTGGGTAGCCTTGATACTGTCCGGCCATTGGCTGTTGAGCCTGTTGGCCTTGGACATATGGATTTTTCACCTGCTGCCCCTGGACATAATGGCTTTCAACCTACTGCCATTGGACATAAGGACTCTGGACCTGTTTCCCTTGGACATACGGACTCTGAGCCTGCTGCTGCAAGACTTGACCTTGACCTTGCAAAGGTTGATCCTGTTGATATGAGTACAAGGGTTATGGTTGCTTGGGCTAACCTTATTGCTGCAAGGGCTAGCCTTGCTGCTGTAAAGGTTGTCCCTACCACTGCAAAGGTTGAACTTGCAAGGAAATAGGTTGGGAAGCTTGTTGAACAAACTATGTCTGTGGATGCAAAGTTTGTTGTGACTGTTTCAAGGGTTGCCGCTATAGTTGTTGCAGTTGTCCTTGTTGTTGTATTGTATTCCCTTGCTATTATAAGGATGTCCCTTGTAGTTGTGAACATTGCCCTTGCTACTACAAGGGTTACCCTTGTTGTGGCAAGGGTACTTGGACAGTTCCTAGAGAAATACCTTGAAATTTCCTGAATTGGATCTGTCTGTATCCACCAGGAATGGTGGATGGAGTAGGCTGAATATAAGGTCCATCTTGATGGATGTAAGGTGGATTTACCATCACTTATGAACCATATAGAACATAAGGAGGTTGGAATGGAACTTGAACCACATATGGATGCTAGCACTAGACGTTACTTGATCCAGATGGACCAACAAAATTTGGTTGCTGGTATTGGACATTACTCAATCTAGAAGGACCAGCACGGTTTAGAATAGCACCATAAGAGGGTTGATTCATTCCAAACATGTGAGTTTGTGAGCCACTCGTGTTGTGCTAGACATCATGGAGGTATTCATATATTCTGCCCCAGGCATTGGTACAGCCTGTCTACTTACTAGAGGGGTCGAAGAACTTATAGAGACTTGACTCGAGACTGTCGGTTGAACCGGAAGAGTCAGCTGAAATGATGGAACAAGTGGATTTGGAATGCTGGGTTACACTGGGACTGAAGTGACTCCAGTATGCACAATCGGTTGAGAGGTCAAGTTCTGAATGAATGGACCTGAGGTAGGCATGGGGCTAGATGACCATAGGGTTGTGATATGACGACGAAGCACTAGGAGTGCCCAACACCAAATGAACTAGAAAGGTATAACCATGTGGCAATGGAGGCCCACTATACTTCAAGTAAATGTTGGTTGGAATGCTTCCCATGTAAGGGAAACCTTTAGGAGGGATTTGATATCCCTGTTCATCAACTATGTGAGGAGTTTGTGTAGCAAAAACCTCTGAGCAACCCGGAGAGGAGACTGAAAACTCGCCTTTCGATTCCATGGGTGGACATAAATGATGACATACAACTGAAGATGTTAAAGGGGATAATTCCAAATGAATACCCGGTTGATGGTACGGACTGTATAGATGTTGTGGTGATATCACAATAGGATCGAACAAAGGATTTAGAGGTAAAATAACCAGTCCTTGTTGACCTTCAGGAGTCAGCGAACTCTTGAGAGTCTAGATAGGATTATCCGGAGATTCTGGGCCAAATTCGTAAGGTGACCCAGTATCTGATGGAGGAGGATGAGATGACAAAGGTTGAATACTCAGAACAATTCCAAGTTCAACACCTTGATCCTCAAGTGACTATGGGAGTTTGGGAAGAGGCCCCTCAAATGATGTTTCAGATGATGGAGGGAAGAGGAAATAGTCGAACCTGATGGTTCTGCCACAATTACTTTGTATCAAACAACAAGAGAAAAGAGATTAATTTCAAGGCTTCTTCAAAATTTATTAAAGATATACTCATAATGTGGTCCAGAAGAATACTATCATGAATGTGATATCGTGGGCAACAATTTTTTAAGGCATTGAAACAGACTAGTGCTTTTTCATGTTTTAAGAGTTGATAAAAATGCAAAGATGACTCTATCACTTTCAGTTTGAACAAGCTCAAAAGAACAAGTGCTCGATGATCTTTTAAATTTAAAGAGTCAAAAAGACCAAAACAACTACTCAAGATAATCTAGGCAAAAGGATCATCGCGTAACTATGAATTGCAAAATACCTCCTAGTGAACCGAGAAGTACGGGAAAGAAATCTCCCTGGATGTTGTGTTTGGTGTATCACATTTACAAGGTGGATGACTCAGATTCCTATGGATAAAGCACTGCAAACCTAGTGGGGTATCCCTTTATATACGTGACAGTATGGGGAGTATAAGTCCATATAGAATTGTATACTGCCAAAGAGAATGAAAGCTGCTAGGTTTAAAGACGCTGGAACACGTATCTAGCGTAGACCTCTAAAATGTGAGCATTAAGTTTCAAATGCACCTTAGGTTAATTGAATACATTTTAAAGTTTATCTTGAAATTATGTCTCAGTTTTCAAGCCCTATCGATGTGACTCAAAAACTCTTATATGTAGCTAAATGACACAAAACCATTTCAATTTGATGAATGTTTGCACTAATGAAAGTAGAGAAAACAATCAATGCAACAAACAAGAAACTGAAAACAAGATGACTCTTCACTACTTTGCTTTTTAAAACAAAATAATGAAAATACTTTCCACTTCCTATCTTCCTATCAAATTCACTTCAACTAGTCCATTCAATGGTAAAATAAGTTCATTTCCTTTCGAATGGAAAATGATGATGCAATCCTAGCTTTCAATGATGTTACTTAATGCAATGTATCAATTCAGCAAACTAGAATGATGTATTTCTCAATGGAATGATAAAATGAATCTTTTCACATAAACACTTCAGTGAAAAATTTTCAAAGAATCAACATCAATCATATGCAAAACATGAAAAAGAGAACTATTTCCAAACCAATCATGAAAATACTCAATAGAAACAAGACGAGCAATTGTAATCTATGCTCAAAAATAGACGTTCAACCAAGAGAAGAGAAAAAAAAACTTTTCAAACTTGTTCAATTGAAACCAAAGAAATAAAACGACTAAAACACAAAATGCATGGAGCAGTTAACCAACCACTTGACTTATTGAGCACAAAAACAATTGAATGGAAAATGACCTAGATGCCCTAGGGCCACAAAACATCCAAAGACTCAAACAATCAAGTAAGGAAATCTCAAACCAAAAAAGCACACAGAACAAGCTAATGAAGCTTTCTAGTCAAGGAGAACAAAGGAAAACAGGCTAACAGGAAGAAATTATGAGGGAAAGATGCACCATTTATGATTCAGGAGAAACCTTGATCTTCACCTACAAGAATTAGCATGATTTTCTAACTGACAACAAGAACCACAAGGGGGTACGTCATGACTATTTAAGAGAAATTCAAATTGGTCAGTGCAGCTGTCAAAAATTAAAATCTATTGATCGAGGATTTAAAAGAAAAAAGAAAAAAAAATTCAAATCTCAAAACCAGACTTGTCACTCTAAATTTCAATACCAAAGCAGTAAACCAGGAAAAGAACAGAAAACCAAAGGGAAAGGGTGATACAACAAAATTTCACACAAACCACAAAATGAAAAATAATCAAAAGAAAAGGATTTTATCCATAGTGGAGTCACCAATTTGTGGAGTAGGTAAATCTCCTCTACGGACAGAGGTGATCCCTCTAGCCCAAGAGTGGATCTAGTTGCAAACAGAAAAACCTAACGAAAAATTCCTTAGGCTAGAATTGAAAAAGAGGGCCTACGTCTTAGAATGCTAATCTACTTGGTGGTGATCTTTCTCCTTTTCTCCAGCTTCCTTTGAGTTCTTCATGTTCAAACACCTAAAACAAACACACAAGGGACAACAACAAATGTGATAGCATACAATCGCATTAAATCTAATTAAAAAGTCAAGGAATCTTAATCCATCAAATGTAATATGACACTCAATGTAGGAAAGAATCCATTAGTTGTATTCATATAAAATTCATAAAGAGATACAACCAAAGCCTTGACATTCCAAGTCTCCTTCGATGTATCCAGGTTCCAACACCACTACTAACATCTCATGGTTAGCCTCAACAATGGAAGATTAAGGCTTCTTCCCTTTAGTTCCAAACCAAACCAAACACACTATTCTCCCTTCAAAAACATAAACTAGAAGGCTAAAGCTATAGATATCTTGTTGGTTATTCAAGCTCGAAAAAAGACAAGTTCAACTTGGAAAAGGAGGAGTTTAGATAGCTTTGATGGAGGGTATATGGTTCCTCTTATGATGGGAGATGGCTTATCTCTTTGATTTGTTCCATATTTAAAGGGGAAAGGAGTCCAAATAGACTCTCTTGGCTTGATCCATCCCAACCATTTACCAGACTTATGTTCATGAAGCTTCTATACCTAGAAGCTTCGACTCCATATTTAAAAACTTGCCAAAAGAGGGTCAACATGAGTGATGAAGGGATCACTTGTGCCGTTCAGTGCCAGGCTTGGTTTCAAACTCTAAAAATTGGCATGGGGAAGAAACTAATCACTAGTGCCAGTATTGAAAACTAGGAATGAAGGAGGATTCTAGGGAAACGATGCAAGAGGGGAATGTTCTTCACATGAATAGGGATGTAAAGGCATGCTCTTCATGATGGGAAAGCATATAGAGTTCACTATAGAGGTCATCCAAGATCTAGGAATGGGGAGTATAGGGACAGTGACAAAATGTTGTGTAACAGAAGCCCCCTAAAGTGTCAAGGCCGAACTAGAGTGAGGGGTGAAATTCTTTACAAGTAGATGCATGGAACCAGAGATGGTCATCGAGAAACCTGTAAGCAAGAATAGATACATATACGTCACTAACAACTCTGATAAATTATACATGAATCATGGTATGGATGAATCCATATTGAGAAATATCATGTAAATGGATCCAAGGTATGGGCGCAACCATCTAGTAAAGAGGATCATATCGAACCCAAGGTATAGTCGCATCCATCCAATAATGAGAAGGATCACATATAATAGCTCATGGTATGGTCACAACCATCCATATGAAAGAGACATGTACATCAGCATGATTATGTCACGTCATCTTACAACCTGGACTTTAGTAATCTGAGTCCAGGGTCTAACACTCAAACATGAACCAATCAAAGAATAAATTCTAAAATGTGAATAGATGTGTCGAAGTCAAACATGATAGAAAATCGCTTTATTACTAGTCATTGATGTGAACTGTTAACAAGCGCGAGAGAAACCACCAAAAATGATGTTGGCTCTCAAGGTTCTAGCAGCACAATCCATGGAATGTGAATAAGGAACTGAAGTCGAACACCCATGAAATCACTCGATCGAAGGCAATTATGTGAACTTGTTGCCAAGTGCAAAGAACTTGCCAATATGGCATGAAAGCTCTAAGGTACTAGAAAGGAGTCACTTGGCCATCTTCCCAAATAATGAGCTGAAGTGGATAGGAAGTGACCTTATTGAAGGAGGGCCATGATTTATCCCACAGCATCAATGTGAGACAAAGGGATGTAATGATTATGGATGATATAGAGAATGAGGAATGGGTGTAACTGTAGAAGGATAACTCTTGAACATATCAGTGATACGACTCCAGAGTTTGGTTGCTTTTGGATCCATAAGATTAAAGGTCATGATGATGTGGTAGAGATCAAATGAAAAGGAAAAAAATGAACGACCCAACCTAGGAAAGTCAACGATGAAGTGATGATATCCCAACCCGACACGAAGCAGAAAGTGTCATGTTCAAGAGTGAGTTTCTGACACAACTAATAGAATTTACCATCTTCCCCCACCATTTTTGGCAAGTACCCCAATTATTTTTTATTGCAAGCTTGAAGGGTATAACATATACTTGCACTGTAAGTCCACCCTTTGAATGAATCCAACCTAGTAATATTAATGAGCCCTAGGAACAAGAAGCTCATTTCCATCATGGTGATGAATCCAATGTCGTTTAATTTTTTAATGCGTCTGACAAAGGTGTAACTTAGTATATTTTTCATATTTATAGATTTTTAGAAAGATACGGAAAAGAAAACTCCAAAAGGTCCATTTTTGTACATTTGTGTCTCTCAAGCCTGAAAAAGTAGAAAACAATACTTGTGAGAACCGCTTAACCATGTCAGTCAAGGACTACCTTTTCGTAAATAGTTTATCCCAGCCGAAAAAGGGGTAAACATATACTAGGTAAATGACATTTCACAACCTTTAACAAGTTCAAAATGACAAGACCTTGGCAACCTTTTCGTGTTTTAAGGGTCGCAAAAAAGATGAAACCAAACCACTCATTTTTATTCTCTTTAATGTGTCATAAATGGAAAAATACTTGGTGATCTTTCATTTGAGTTTTTTACGAGTCGAGAAAAGAGCTTAAACGCGACTTCGGCACCATCATCAGTAATCCATCACCTATCGCTGCACAAGAAGAAAACGTATTATCCAATTTATAAGGTAAAAAACAGACGAAAAATACTTTTTTTCCGGACAGGGGTAACTCCAGAAAAACGGATACGATTATTTCATTAGGTAGCTATTGTTATATACACATGAATGTGACTGATCAGTTCATCTTCTTGATGATTGTTCACATTCCAGAAGATTAGGTGTCAACATTACCCCCCTTAATCTGAAGGGATGTTGGTGAGTCCAAGCATCGTTCTGAATCTTTCAAGCTTTTCTCTTCCAAGCGCTTTGGTGAAGATGTCTGCAATTTTCTCATTTTTGGAACAATGACGGAGATGGATTGTTTTGGCCTCAACATGATGTCGGATCAGATGATATTTAGTATTGATGTGCTTTGTACGATCATGGAACTTTGGGTTCTTGGCCAACTTTATTGCAGAGGTGTTGTCAATCATGAGTGGAGTTGATTGTACTTGTTTTACCTGCAAATCTTCAAGAACTTTCCTGAGCCACACAATTTCTTTCGTTGCTTCAGCTGCTGCCACATATTTTGCTTCTGTTGTGGAATCTGCCGAAACTGATTGTTTGCGTGATCTCCAAGAGACAGCTCCTGATCCAAGACTCATAGCATATCCTGAAGTAGATACTCCAGTTTCTTTGTCTCCATCGAAGTCTGAATCAGAGTATCCAGTCAACCTGAAGTCGTCCACCTGTGTATACTTGATTCCAAGGTCTTGAGTTCCTTTCAAGTACTTTAGAACTCTTTTTGCAACAGACCAATGTCCCTCACAAGGCTTTTGCATAAACTTGGAGAGGATTCCAACAGCAAATGAAATGTCTGGTCTGGTAGTAGTGAGGTAGATGAGACTTCCTACAAGCTGTCTAT